>CM039621.1:15359530-15564530 GCA_022457165.1 Juglans mandshurica | reverse complement strand
GAAGGAGATGACAAGGTGTTTGGAAGAGTTTAAGACATGGGAAGGCACTCGTTTATGAGATAAGTTGTTGTGAGTATGGCTTCCCCCCATAAGTGTTTTGGGATATTAGTGGAAAACATAAGTGATCTAGCAACCTCTATAATGTGTCTATTTTTCCTTTCCGCTACTTTATTTTGTTTAGGAGTATCGACACATAAACTTTGATGTATAATGCCTTGACTTTGTAGGTAATCTTCGAGAATGTGTTTGAAGTATTCATTTGCATTATTAGTCCTAAAGATTTGTATTTTAGTATGGAATTGGGTTTGAATCATAGTGTTGAAGTTTTTGAAGATTTTCCCAACCTCTGATTTTTCTTTCATGAGAAACACCCAAGTGATCCTAGTGTGATCATCTACAAATAAAATAATACAACGAGTCCCGATAATACTTTTGATACGTGAAGGTCCCCAGACATTACTATGCATTGAGAATGAATGGAGTTTTTTATATGGTTGAATTGAATAAGGGTTACGGACATGTTTAGCAAGTTGACAAACTTCACACTCAAAATCTTTTAGACTTTTATTTCTGAATAATGAAGGAACAAGTTTTTGAAGGTACACGAAATTTGGATGACCTAGTCTATAGTGCCATAACATAACTACACTATCATTATTGAAACGAGAAACAAAAAAAGAAATTTTTGTAAACTGATTGTTTGCCTTGTTCGAATTTGCCTTGTGAGTTTGTTGTTCCAGAAGATCACCAACCTTGAGGATATAGAGCCCTGAGTACATCTTAGCATTGCCAATCGTCTTCCCTGAATTCAAGTCCTGAAATTCACATGAGTTTGAGAAGAATTTAGTAACAGAGTTAAGCTCTTGAGTGAGTTTGCTAATAGAAAGTAAATTACAATCTAAGTTTGGGACTAAGAGGACGGAGTTTAGGGTGAGGTTCTTTGATATAACCACAGAACCTATTCCTGTTACTCTTGAGAGAGACCCATCTGCAATTCTAACAGAAACATTTTCGTGACATGGACTATAAGTATTAAAAATCCTTGCATCTCCAGTCATGTGATCGGAGGCTCCTGAATCCACAATCCACGGGCTGATTTTCTCTCTTGCTGCACTAAGAGCGTTTAAAAAATTACATTTGTGAGCCAAGGATCTGGGTCCAATGATTGAGGTATTGGAGGATTGTTGCTGGTTGATCAATTTTTGCAAAAGCTCCATTTGTTCTTTGCTGAATAGACTTTGTTCTGGCTGTGCGTGGTTCTAGTCATAAGAGGCCAAATGTCCACGACTTTCTCTGTTGTTGAATGGACGTGAGGGCTTCCAATCAGCTGGTTTTCCAAGGATCTTCCAGTTGGTCTCCTTGATATAACCAGTCTTTCGACAATGATCACACCAAGGTCATCCTTTTCTTGGTCTGTTGTCTCCAGCTTGATGTTGAGGGCCTTGAATTGAGAGTGCAGATCCTTCAGGGCTGTGAGCCGTAATTGGTGGTCCCATCTTCACTTTCTTTCGACTCTCTTCCATGCACACTTCTGAAAACGCCTCTCAAATGCTAGGTAGTGGTTTTAGCCCCATGATTCTTCCTCGAACTTCATCAAGGTCCTTGTTGAGGCCCAATAGAAACTTATAAAGTCTTTTCTTTTCAATGATTTTCTGGTATTTGATTCCATCTTTTGGGTAGTGCCAATCGTATTCTTCAAACATGTTTAATTGTTGTCAATTCCGTGTTTATCGAGTTGATAAGCCAGGACATCACCATGTTGTTCTGACTTTGATGTTCTGTACTTCTGATCTTCTTTGCTTGGTGGGGCTGCTACTTCGGTAAGGTAGTCGTCTCTTCTCTTTCCGCAAATGAACATCATTACTGATTGTGACCATTGAAGATAATTCTGTCCATTGAGTTTGTGCCCTGTAATGGGCAGAAGATTACCATCCGATCCTCCATTACTGTCTGCGGCTGAGGTTTCAAGATGGGAGGTGAGTTCGGAGAGGGATTGACTTTGCTGAGCCATTGTCATCCCGTATTTTGTCATCTTTCTACGGTTCAGAGGTGGCACTAATACCATGTTGATTTAATATTTCTCTCATTAATCAATGATAAACTTACAGCCTATATATAATGGAAGGATAAGAAGTTCCTTTCACTATATTCGGTAACAAAAAACTAATTACTACAAATCAGGAAATCAGCAAAATACAAATATAGGAAACTAAAAAATAGGAAACAAACTAATAGAGATATCAGGATTTTTTCAGAATCTTTTTATTCCTAAATTAACGTAGTCAACTAATAATAAAATCCTAATTATTGCAGCGGTATACCTAAAAATCAGGGATCGAGAATTTCTTCAAGATCATTACATGGCAAGTTTCACTCAATAATTCTACCTCAGTTTCTTCCAAGTCGGATAATTTTCTTTGCCAAATCTCCTAACACGGGGACCTTGAGCTAGATTACAAATAATCAAACTACAAGGTAAAAGGAATTAATGAATTATAATGTTGACAAGTCTGGTGTACAATACACTACTCATTTGAAACCAATTATATTCATTAAAAATGTCAAAGTACTAAAATCTTTTTATATAAATTGATATAGCAGGATTTCACATTAACAATGTATATTGGATGTGTGAAAAATTATAGCACATGTATTTGAACTTCACATAACCAAATGAGTTTTAGCAAGCCAAAGAACAATCACCATATTAGGGTTTAAACCCCCTAAAAGTTCTTGTTTCTTGGATTATCTATTGTTTAGCCAAATAGCTAGACATATAAGCAATATCATATAAAAATAGTTAGATCCACTGTTTAGAGTTGTAATTAGAGTATTTATGCCAGTACTAGTGCTCTAACCGTTTAGAGCATTTCCATCTGCTTCTCTAAACCCTCAAAATCTAAATTTTAGGGAATAGATTTAACTTTTTTTTATAAAGGTACCTCTCCATCGGTTCCTTATTTTAAGAAAAAGTTTTAGGAAGTGAACAGTGGCTCCCTATATTTGGCGAGCCACTATTCATCCCTAAATCATTATATATATATATATATATATATATATATATATATATATATTTATTCTAACAAATAAAATAAATTCTTATTCCAATCATCTACACTTTCTCTCATACTCATATTTGTTATAGTTGAAATTTGAAAAAAAAAATGTCACAATTGAGATGATCCAAAAAAACTGACCATTTGTGAAAATATGATTTTAAAATTATTATCATTTAGAGAGATGAGTAGTTAAAAGAAATTGTTACAGATGAAAAATAGAAAATATGGGTACAAAAAATAATGAAATAATTATGAAAATGCTAAAAAAAATAAGTTAAAAAGTTTTTTTTTTTTTCTGATCACGAAAAGATAGAAAAATGAGTAAGTAAAGATGTATAAATAAAGGAGTAGAAAAAAGAATAAAAAAAATATCATTTTAATAGAATAGAGAAAGAATATATAGTAAAATGTAGGAAGCTTTTAAAAGATGAATAAAATTTTAAAAAAATAATTTAAAAATATATATATTTTACACAAATTATAAGAAAATTTATAGGGAAGCTAATGAGAATAACGCGCCCTACAATTAACAACTTAAAAGAGAGCTATGCGACTATGCATGTCATGGCACATGCACTTTATATCCTGTCGGACCTCAGTCCTCTCACTCGAGGCCTGCATGTATCTTTCCAACTCAGTATATAATTAAGGCCATTGAGCATATAATATCCAACTATTCATCAACTGGTATCCAGTCAAATGCATAACCCAAACCCTAGGTCTTAAAAAAAAAAACCACACATGATTTGGGTCAGAAGGAAGAGCCCACTCTCCCACGAGCGCCCATTGCATTAATAATTAGCATGGGAACACGAGAGATGCAGTGCAAAAATTAGAAAGAACTAGTAAAAGGGTTTCAAACCCATTTTCCTATTCCTGAGCCATAGAGGAAACGACTAACGCGAAAGGGATATATTAATTAGGTAGGTCATACACGACAATGCATATACATTATATATATAGCTAGAACAGAGGTTCTTTTTTCTTTTTTAATGGGTAGGAAGAGGAAATAGAAAATTGGAATTAATGATCACCACGTTTTCATTAATTAGGGGTAGTTATTTGTGAAACTCAAAGGTACTAATTAAAGGGTCATGTTTTCTATAGACAAATCATCAAGTAATTAGGAAAGCATGGCGTGGGAGCTGAATGTGCAAATATTAGTTGCGGTTTCGATAGTGAGATGAGATGAGATAGTTTTAGATAAAAGTTGAAAGTTAAATAAAATATTGTTAGAATATTTTTTTTTTTAGATTTGAAATAGTTGAATTTTTTATTATATTTTGTGTAAAAATTTTAAAAAAATTGTAATTATAAGAATAGATAAGATGATCAAACACTTTTGCTATCCACAAGTTACAATTAGTATGTCACGAGATGCGGAAGAGCAAAAGATCTCTCTCTCTCTCTCAAACACATCTTGTGGCTTCAATTTACTCAAGGTGTTCGCGAGGTCTCACGACATGATCTCGAGAATTATTTGAAAAACAGTTGCTAGAAAAATATTATTAAGGCTTCCTTTGGTTACACATGAGATGAGATGATAAATCTATGAATAGTAATGAGATAGTTTCTGAATAGCAGTGAAATGATTTGAGTTAAGATTTTTATTGAATTTTAGAAAATAAGAGAGAAAAAGTTGAATAAAAATATTATTAGAATATAATTTTTATTTTAGGATTTGAAAATGTTAAATTGTTTTTTGACTTTTCATGTTTAAAAGTTTAAAAAAATTATAATAATTAGATGAAAAAATTGAAAATCTGAAATTGAAAAGTGTTTTTATTTGAATGGTTTTTGAATGTTAAGAACGTCTATGAAATCAAACGGGACCTAAATCATCTCACAACTAGTGTTTCACGAGGATCTCGTGAACTTGCTTCCTCCGATAAGATGGCATGATCAAAAGCAATCCAACTTCATTAGTCGACAATCTCCCAAGAGTTCATGTGCAATATGGATCTACTGCATTAACAAACTATAGTTTTGGTTTGTCCATTTTCACATTTATGGCGATCACAAGAACAATGTACGAATAATATCACTAGCTAGCATAGGAAATATGGTAGGGCTAGGGGTCGGGGGGACCTGTTAATTACTTTGCTGTTAGGGCATATCACAACTGGAAACCAAGTTGGATGTGGGACTGTGTGGAGGGGGAGGGGGGTTAAAACTAAGAACTCATGTGGACATGTGAAGGCATGTGCGTTCCGTTCCCACCACAATTAGTCCAGCTAAGAATTCTAAACGGCAACACGTGCATTCACCACCCTATCCCACACCACTACTCACTGCCTTCTCATAACACCTCTCTGCCCAGCCACATGTTCTTTTTCTAAAAAAAAAAAAAAAAAGTAAATATGAGACTTACATGAAAAAATTAATTTTTTAATAATAGACTCCATTCTTTTTCAAAAAGGATGCGCGATACTTGCACAATTTATGACTATATTTAACATTACTATATATATATATATGCGCTTTCACTATCAATTTCCTGATCTTTTTCCCTAAAAATACATGCATGGTTTGTTCATAACTGGATCAAATGATGATCCCTAATTATCTGTATAAATTTCAAACACTGATGATATAACGTACACAACAATTAGGCACGGATCGATCAGTTATATATAAAAATTAAAATGTAACACGTGGCATATATATATCATTCCCAAGAGTAAGGAGTTTGGATAGTAATTGTTCTAAAGCAATAATACTTTTTAATTAGCTTATATTCTATTAATTAATTTCTTCTGTAGTTGGCAAACATGGAGGGTTCCATTTCCCTCTAATTGGTGGCAATGGGACAGCAGAATGTGCATATATAGTTATCATGCATAAAAAGTCTTGCTTAGGCAACTTGCTACTAGCGGGGACACTATAAATAATGACAGAAATATCAGCTCCATCCCAACAAGAAATCATCAACTGTTCCCAATTAGGGGGATATATATATATATATATATATATATATATATATATATATATAAATATATATATATTTATATATATATGCTCTTCGATCTAACTTCGGATTTACCATCCTAATGATCAATGCAATCAACCATCATGTCAGCATGGGAAAGAAGGGTGTAAGGTCAATATTAATTTTATTCATATATATATATATATATATATACACACTTTATTCCATGCAGCTAGCTAATTATACGTACGTGCGGAAAATTCTTCATGCAATTTAATATTGATCTTCTCTATCTATCATCGAAACTCAAACAAATTAATATGTGGTTGAATATATATCCTCCACAAAATGGCCTCGCTCCACTCATGCATGCTTCTAGAAGTAGAGATTAAGGCTGATCCGTTTAAATACAGAAACAATCACTACAACAAAATTGCTTTTTAGTGACGATTGAGAAATTGTGACAGTCCCTAGACCGTCACTAAAAGGCATTTTCTGTGACAGTTTTTGGAAACCGTCACTAAAGATAGAATGAGATTTTTTTACATTCGAACGTATGAGACATATGCGTTCGAACGCCACATATACGTTCGAACGTTATGTCTGTTTACGTTGGAACGTAAAGTGTTTTGGCGCAACCGTTCAAATGTTATTAATTTTACGTTCGAACGTAAAATGTTTGCACCAATGTTCGAACGTTAAGTAATAACATTCGAACGTTCATTGTAAATTTAAATTAAATGACTTTAATTTAAAAATTATGTGATTTTTATTGTGCATAATTTGTGAACAAGTCTAAAAAATTGAATTGTATATATTTATATATACACACTTTGTAATATATAAATATATATTATTGATTTATATATATTTGAAATGCAGTGATTTAGTATTAAAGTTGGAAATTATAACATCAAAGAAGATTAAAAATTGAAATTAAAAAACGATAAAAATATTCAATAATATTTTTCGTTACAAATATTAAAAATAAAATACAAAAATTGATAGAACGTAGTAAACAACAGTCAGATGATAACGTTATCTGCAAAAGTCGAACTCCGTACTTCCTCAGTCAAGGTATCAACCTTGTTATTGAGGATAGTTACACGATGGGTGAGTTCGGCAACAGACGCCGATATAGCCTTGAGCGATCGATCGATCTTATGATCAATATGCGCAGTCAGCTGTGATATGACCGCATCAACCCAAGCAGGCCGCACATCTCCTGCAGATGTACTCGGCGTATGCTGACTACTACTCCCGACATGACCTAGCTCAGGCTGCGTCGGAGGAACTAGATCCTCTACAGGGGGTGGCTGACGTCCCCTCGCCTGTCCAATGCTACGCCGATGCGTGGTCATGTCGAGGGGGCTCATCTGATCTTTGACCCGCTCCTCTGGCTGGGTCGGCACTCCCCGTGCAAGTAATAGTCGGCTGATGAGGACACCATATGGGAGATTATCCGTGGAGACGATGCTCGCCTCGTAACGGATCCTCTAAAAAATGTGCAGTGGCAAATCTATAGGATCTCCACGTGCCACTCGTATCAAAAATTGTGCCCGAAGCCGACTAAATGTGGTTTTATGAGCCACAGGATCGACATTTGTTGCAACAATCAGGTGCAACATGCGGAAGAAATGCAGCAGATGGATCTGGTTGAAGGCGTTCTTCCGCTCGATCTGCATGCGATCCCTCCCGGTGAGGATGTAGAAATCCTCGTCTCGGTCATCATCCCGAGCCTCGACGCCAGTATCCTCAACCTCTGACTGGCCTGCATCTCTGGCTGATGCTGGCTCACATCCCCGGCCAGTAGATGATGTAGAAGTGCCTACATCCTCACGGGGTGTTGAGTGTGTAAATGTCTGAGCACCTCGATGAATCCCGAGGTGCTCGCCGATGACATCTGCCGATACTTCAATAGAAACACCGCGTACAGTCACGGTGTGAGAGGATGCATCCGGAGGCATGTCACACATCCCCATATAGAATTCTTGAACCATTGAGGGGTATACCTTCCCCCTCAATGTGCAGATATTTCCCCAGCCTCTACTAAGGAAAACATCTCTTAGGTTCGTCTGCTGCCAACAGAGTTCGTCGAACTCATTAATTAAGACTTCTCTCTCTACCATAACAGTACGAGCTCCGATACAGGCAGTGTCCGACGTGGCTCCTTCCCTCCCTCGTTTTCGTGTATGCAGTGGAAGAGCCATATCCTGAAAATAGAAAAGGAAAAAAAAAATTATTTACAATAATGCATTTTTTTGTATTAATTTTAAGATGCTCTGCATTAACGTTCGAACGTTTTATTGTTAACGTTCGAACGTTAAAGATAAAAACGTTCGGACGTTAATTTATACGTTCGCACGTAAAATAATGTAAATAAATTTACGTTCAAACGTAAAACAAATACGTTCGAATGTACAGATGTACGTTCGAACATAAGCAGTAAACAAATACGTTCGAATTTAAGTTCGAACGTATTTGTTTTACGTGTGAACGTAAATATGAACGTCCGAACGTCGAAGCATGAATAATGTAGAAAATCACTACGTTCGGATGTTATAATTAAACGTCCGACCGTATGTGATTTACGTGCGAAAGTAAATATTCATGTTCGAACGTATGTCGTTTAATAATATTCACGTCCGAATGTAAGACGATTAACGTTTGAACGTGGAAGCCGTAACGGCTCTGTAATTTAAACGTCGTACGTTCGAATGTCACGGTGAAACGTTCGAACGTTTCGACGCAGAATGGCTGAGTCGACTCAGCCATTATTGAAATCTCGAAAATTTCTCTACAAGGGTCTAAATGCCGAAATGTCACCATGTAAATGAAGTATACACTTCAAGAAACATTTCTACGGTGACTATTCGGCCAATGACTGGCCGTGCTGGCCGGAAAATGAAGTTGAAAATCCGGTAATATTTATCCGATTTTAAACAAACTCAATCCAAATCTCAATCTAAATCTCAATAAAATACATGTTATTTGCATAAAAGATGAATGCCTATCTTTTAGTGACGGTTATGGCGGAGTTGACGGTGGCGGTGACGGAGGCGTGGTGGCAAATAACGGAGAAGACGATGGTAACGGGCAGGGAAATGTCGTTTCGACGTTCGGTTTTGGCCTTATATACACAGAACGTTCGAACGTACTTATTATTACGTTCGAACGTTTGTAAATTTAATTTCCAAAATTTAATCTATAATATATTATATTATAAATGTTTAAGTTATATATTAGGATGTTATATAATATTATTGACAATTAGATTATTGGTTTTTTTGTGAGTGCTTGTTATATTTATAAAGTTTAGCAATATGTTTATACATGTTATTGTGATTTTATGCTTACTCTTGAAATAATTGTGATTATTGTTTGTGAATTTTGTGAATAGTTTATGAGTTTATGGTGTTTATTGATGAATTAATAAGGAACAATTTAATATATATTATTGATTTATATATATGGTATAGTTTATATATTATATACGTTGATGTTCTCATTTAAATTATATTATGCTATCATACCATACAATGTAGTATATAGTTATAGATATATAAAATGTAGTATATATATTATACTATATGTTAGTATATAATAAAGAATTTAATAAGTAACAATTTAATATATATTATTGATTTATATATATGGTATAGTTTATCATTTAAATTATATTATGCTATCATACTATACAATGTAGTATATAGTTATAGATATATAAAATGTAGTATATATATTATACTATATGTTAATATATAATAAAGAATTTAATAAGTAACAATTTAATATATATTATTGATTTATATATATGGTATAGTTTATCATTTAAATTATATTATGCTATCATACTATACAATGTAGTATATAGTTATAGATATATAAAATGTAGTATATATATTATACTATATGTTAGTATATAATAAAAAATTTAATAAGTAACAATTTAATATATATTATTGATTTATATATATGGTATAGTTTATATATTATATACTTTGATGTTCTCATTTAAATTATATTATGCTATCATACCATACAATGTAGTATATAGTTATAGATATATAAAATGTAGTATATATATTATACTATATGTTAGTATACAATAAAGAATTTAATAAGTAACAATTTAATATATATTATTGATTTATATATATGGTATAGTTTATATATTATATACGTTGATTTCTCATTTAAATTATATTATGCTATCATACCATACAATGTAGTATATAGTTATAGATATATAAAATGTAGTATATATATTATACTATATGTTAGTATATAATAAAGAATTTAATAAGTAACAATTTAATATATATTATTGATTTATATATATGGTTTAGTTTATCATTTAAATTATATTATGTTATCATACTATACAATGTAGTATATAGTTATAGATATATAAAATGTAATATATATATTATACTATATGTTAATATATAATAAAGAATTTAATAAGTAACAATTTAATATATATTATTGATTTATATATATGGTATAGTTTATCATTTAAATTATATTATGCTATCATACTATACAATGTAGTATATAGTTATAGATATATAAAATGTAGTATGTATATTATACTATATGTTAATATATAATAAAGAATTTAATAAGTAACAATTTAATATATATTATTGATTTATATATATGGTATAGTTTATCATTTAAATTATATTATGCTATCATACTATACAATGTAGTATATAGTTATAGATATATAAAATGTAGTATATATATTATACTATATGTTAGTATATAATAAAGAATTTAATAAGTAACAATTTAATATATATTATTGATTTATATATATGGTATAGTTTATATATTATATACGTTGATATTCTCATTTAAATTATATTATGTTATCATACCATACAATGTAGTATATAGTTATAGATATATAAAATGTAGTATATATATTATACTATATGTTAGTATATAATAAAGAATTTAATAAGTAACAATTTAATATATATTATTGATTTATATATATGGTTTAGTTTATCATTTAAATTATATTATGCTATCATACTATACAATGTAGTATATAGTTATAGATATATAAAATGTAGTATATATATTATACTATATGTTAATATATAATAAAGAATTTAATAAGTAACAATTTAATATATATTATTGATTTATATATATGGTATAGTTTATCATTTAAATTATATTATGCTATCATACTATACAATGTAGTATATAGTTATAGATATATAAAATGTAGTATATATATTATACTATATGTTAGTATATAATAAAGAATTTAATAATTAACAATTTAATATATATTATTGATTTATATATATGGTTTAGTTTATCATTTAAATTATATTATGCTATCATACTATACAATGTAGTATATAGTTATAGATATATAAAATGTAGTATATATATTATACTATATGTTAATATATAATAAAGAATTTAATAAGTAACAATTTAATATATATTATTGATTTATATATATGGTATAGTTTATCATTTAAATTATATTATGCTATCATACTATACAATGTAGTATATAGTTATAGATATATAAAATGTAGTATATATATTATACTATATGTTAGTATATAATAAAGAATTTAATAAGTAACAATTTAATATATATTATTGATTTATATATATGGTATAGTTTATCATTTAAATTATATTATGCTATCATACTATACAATGTAGTATATAGTTATAGATATATAAAATGTAGTATATATATTATACTATATGTTAATATATAATAAAGAATTTAATAAGTAACAATTTAATATATATTATTGATTTATATATATGGTATAGTTTATCATTTAAATTATATTATGCTATCATACTATACAATGTAGTATATAGTTATAGATATATAAAATGTAGTATATATATTATACTATATGTTAGTATATAATAAAAAATTTAATAAGTAACAATTTAATATATATTATTGATTTATATATATGGTATAGTTTATATATTATATACTTTGATGTTCTCATTTAAATTATATTATGCTATCATACCATACAATGTAGTATATAGTTATAGATATATAAAATGTAGTATATATATTATACTATATGTTAGTATATAATAAAGAATTTAATAAGTAACAATTTAATATATATTATTGATTTATATATATGGTATAGTTTATATATTATATACGTTGATTTCTCATTTAAATTATATTATGCTATCATACCATACAATGTAGTATATAGTTATAGATATATAAAATGTAGTATATATATTATACTATATGTTAGTATATAATAAAGAATTTAATAAGTAACAATTTAATATATATTATTGATTTATATATATGGTTTAGTTTATCATTTAAATTATATTATGTTATCATACTATACAATGTAGTATATAGTTATAGATATATAAAATGTAATATATATATTATACTATATGTTAATATATAATAAAGAATTTAATAAGTAACAATTTAATATATATTATTGATTTATATATATGGTATAGTTTATCATTTAAATTATATTATGCTATCATACTATACAATGTAGTATATAGTTATAGATATATAAAATGTAGTATGTATATTATACTATATGTTAATATATAATAAAGAATTTAATAAGTAACAATTTAATATATATTATTGATTTATATATATGGTATAGTTTATCATTTAAATTATATTATGCTATCATACTATACAATGTAGTATATAGTTATAGATATATAAAATGTAGTATATATATTATACTATATGTTAGTATATAATAAAGAATTTAATAAGTAACAATTTAATATATATTATTGATTTATATATATGGTATAGTTTATATATTATATACGTTGATATTCTCATTTAAATTATATTATGTTATCATACCATACAATGTAGTATATAGTTATAGATATATAAAATGTAGTATATATATTATACTATATGTTAGTATATAATAAAGAATTTAATAAGTAACAATTTAATATATATTATTGATTTATATATATGGTTTAGTTTATCATTTAAATTATATTATGCTATCATACTATACAATGTAGTATATAGTTATAGATATATAAAATGTAGTATATATATTATACTATATGTTAATATATAATAAAGAATTTAATAAGTAACAATTTAATATATATTATTGATTTATATATATGGTATAGTTTATCATTTAAATTATATTATGCTATCATACTATACAATGTAGTATATAGTTATAGATATATAAAATGTAGTATATATATTATACTATATGTTAGTATATAATAAAGAATTTAATAATTAACAATTTAATATATATTATTGATTTATATATATGGTTTAGTTTATCATTTAAATTATATTATGCTATCATACTATACAATGTAGTATATAGTTATAGATATATAAAATGTAGTATATATATTATACTATATGTTAATATATAATAAAGAATTTAATAAGTAACAATTTAATATATATTATTGATTTATATATATGGTATAGTTTATCATTTAAATTATATTATGCTATCATACTATACAATGTAGTATATAGTTATAGATATATAAAATGTAGTATATATATTATACTATATGTTAGTATATAATAAAGAATTTAATAAGTAACAATTTAATATATATTATTGATTTATATATATGGTATAGTTTATATATTATATACGTTGATATTCTCATTTAAATTATATTATGCTATCATACCATACAATGTAGTATATAGTTATAGATATATAAAATGTAGTATATATATTATACTATATGTTAGTATATAATAAAGAATTTAATAAGTAACAATTTAATATATATTATTGATTTATATATATGGTTTAGTTTATCATTTAAATTATATTATGCTATCATACTATACAATGTAGTATATAGTTATAGATATATAAAATGTAGTATATATATTATACTATATGTTAATATATAATAAAGAATTTAATAAGTAACAATTTAATATATATTATTGATTTATATATATGGTATAGTTTATCATTTAAATTATATTATGCTATCATACTATACAATGTAGTATATAGTTATAGATATATAAAATGTAGTATGTATATTATACTATATGTTAATATATAATAAAGAATTTAATAAGTAACAATTTAATATATATTTTTGATTTATATATATGGTATAGTTTATCATTTAAATTATATTATGCTATCATACTATACAATGTAGTATATAGTTATAGATATATAAAATGTAGTATATATATTATACTATATGTTAGTATATAATAAAGAATTTAATAAGTAACAATTTAATATATATTATTGATTTATATATATGGTATAGTTTATATATTATATACGTTGATATTCTCATTTAAATTATATTATGCTATCATACCATACAATGTAGTATATAGTTATAGATATATAAAATGTAGTATATATATTATACTATATGTTAGTATATAATAAAGAATTTAATAAGTAACAATTTAATATATATTATTGATTTATATATATGGTTTAGTTTATCATTTAAATTATATTATGCTATCATATTATACAATGTAGTATATAATTATAGATATATAAAATGTAGTATATATATTATACTATATGTTAATATATAATAAAGAATTTAATAAGTAACAATTTAATATATATTATTGATTTATATATATGGTATAGTTTATCATTTAAATTATATTATGCTATCATACTATACAATGTAGTATATAGTTATAGATATATAAAATGTAGTATGTATATTATACTATATGTTAATATATAATAAAGAATTTAATAAGTAACAATTTAATATATATTATTGATTTATATATATGGTATAGTTTATCATTTAAATTATATTATGCTATCATACTATACAATGTAGTATATAGTTATAGATATATAAAATGTAGTATATATATTATACTATATGTTAGTATATAATAAAGAATTTAATAAGTAACAATTTAATATATATTATTGATTTATATATATGGTATAGTTTATATATTATATACGTTGATATTCTCATTTAAATTATATTATGCTATCATACCATACAATGTAGTATATAGTTATAGATATATAAAATGTAGTATATATATTATACTATATGTTAGTATATAATAAATAATTTAATAAGTAACAATTTAATATATATTATTGATTTATATATATGGTTTAGTTTATCATTTAAATTATATTATGCTATCATACTATACAATGTAGTATATAGTTATAGATATATAAAATGTAGTATATATATTATACTATATGTTAATATATAATAAAGAATTTAATAAGTAACAATTTAATATATATTATTGATTTATATATATGGTATAGTTTATCATTTAAATTATATTATGCTATCATACTATACAATGTAGTATATAGTTATAGATATATAAAATGTAGTATATATATTATACTATATGTTAGTATATAATAAAGAATTTAATAAGTAACAATTTAATATATATGGTATAGTTTATATATTATATACGTTGATGTTCTCATTTAAAGTATATTATGCTATCATACTATACAATGTAGTATATAGTTATCGATATATAAAATGTAGTATATATATTATACTATAAGTTAGTATATAATAAAGAATTTAATAAGTAACAATTTAATATATATTATTGATTTATATATATGATATAGTTTATATATTATATACGTTGATGTTCTCATTTAAAATATATTATGCTATCATACCATACAATGTAGTATATAGTTATAGATATATAAAATGTAGTATATATATTATACTATATGTTAGTATATAATAAAGAATTTAATAAGTAACAATTTAATATATATTATTGATTTATATATATGATATAGTTTATCATTTAAATTATATTATGCTATCATACTATACAATGTAGTATATAGTTATAGATATATAAAATGTAGTATATATATTATACTATAAGTTAAGTATAGTAGTCATCGTACGTTCGAACGTTTCAAGTTAACGTTCGAACGTTAAACTAAGAGGCGGGAATTTTCCCGCTCGATTAAGGTATCTGTGTGATTATTCAGACGTTCGGACGTTTATACTATACGTTCGAACACCAAATCTGTCAACGTTCGAACGTTAGTTAAATTAGTGCGGGAGATTTCCCGCTCAAATATGGTAACACTTTCATGAAATGTACGTTCGGACGTTTAAGTTAAATGTTCGAACGTTTATTTATAAATCTACGAACGTTCGAACGAAAAATTGTGATACATTCGAACATATATGAGGAAAGTGCGGGAACTTTTCCGCTAGATTTTATGTTATATCATAAGAAGGGTACGTTCGAACGTGTATTGTAAACGTCCGAACGTTCTGGGCGGGAATAATTTTAGAATATAACGTTCGGACGTAAAAGTTAAACGTTCGAACGTTTAAACTAATAATTTTAGAACTTAATTAGTACGCGAACGGGAGGAAGCGCATTATTTCTTCTTCTCCCGTGCGCGTAACAGAAAGAGAGAGAGAGAGAGAGAGAGAGAGTGAGAGAGAGTTGAGTTAGAGAGAGTTGAGTTTTGGAGTGAGAGAGAGTTGAGTTTTGATAAGATAATATTTTTATTTCTTGTCTTTATTTAAATTTTATGATATTTATAGAATGTGTTTTTGTTATAGAATATTTCTAATAAGTTAGTGTTGTATTTTTTTGAAGGATTGCTTGTTTTGGGAAGTTTGAAGATTTTGATTTGTAAGAGGATATTGTGAGTGCTAGGTATATTTTTAAACTTTATCAATATGTTGTTGTGGTTTGATGCTTACTCTTTATCATATTGTGATTATTGTTTGTATAGTTTGTAAATAGTTTGTGAGTTATTTTAAATATGTTGTGATATAAATTTGAAATATTGTGTTTATTATTAGAAATATATTGTCATTAGGCTTTGTTAATACATGTTTATTGCTTACTAAAGTTTAGAAATTTGTTAATACATGTGGCATGTTATTTTGTGAATATATTGTGAGTTATTGTGATATGGACTTGAAATATTTAAATTATTATTTGTGAATGACGTTTGAATATGTTTACATTGTTACAAATATATTGTCCTTAAGCTTTGTTAATACATGTGGCATGTTATTTTATGCTTACTTTTTATCATATTATGATTATTGTTTGTATAGTTTCTAAATAGTTTGTGAGTTATAATAATATGTTGTGATATAAATTTAAAATATTGTGTTTATTATTAGAAATATATTGTCATTAGGCTTTGTTAATACATGTGGCATGTTATTTTGTGAATATATTGTGAGTTATTGTGAATATGTTGTGATATGGATTTGAAAAATTGTGATAATAATATTTGAAATTAAGTAATAACAAATAAAAGTAACTCTTTAAGAATTATAATAATTAAAATTATTGTATAACCATTGAAATTTAAGTATGTTAATTAAATATTTATAATAATATTTGAAATTAAGTAATAACAAATAAAAGTAACTCTTTAAGAATTATAATAATTAAAATTATTGTATAACCTTTGAAATTTAAGTATGATAATTAAATATTTATAATAATATTTGAAATTAAGTAATAACAAGCATAAAAGTAACTCTTTAAGAATTATAATAATTAAAATTATAATATAACCTTTGAAATTAAGTATAACAATTAAAATTATACTTTAAGAATAATGATCTTGTACACAACGAGGGAATATGATCTTGAAGAAATGTTAAAATTTCAATTTAATTGCTTGACTGTCATATTCTCTTCGGCCTTGAGAGTTGTCAAGGTCGGACAGTTTGTGACGGTTAAGTAATTAGACTAAAATTTAAACATTTCTTCAAGATCATTCTCCCTCGTTGTGTACAAGACACGAAACGTAGGGTCACATAATCTTCTATCCCTCTTTAGTTTAACAATATAACACTACTTGAAGGTGACATTGTTAATTTAAACAACATGGAGATATTGTTGTATGATTTTTTGCTAGATGCGTGTGACATTGCATAAATACCCTTAGACCCGTTTGGGAATCAGTGTACATTTATGTGTCCACTGATTCCTGAATTGTCCAGTGTGGACAGTTTGAGATTATATTATCTGTATTACACATTTTTGTTACTCGCTACTTTCCACGTTTAATATGAAGTTTCGGTATCTTCTTCTACTGTTCTTCGGGTATACTGTTCGTAGGGTCACAATCCCGATATTTGAACATGTATACTTGGAGAATTATGGTGAGCCGTATGAAGGGTCAGCAGATGTATTGGTCGATCATCACAATTATTTACGGCACATGGATGATGATTATGAGCATGATGAGATGGAGGAGATGTTGGGTGATATTGGAGCTGGGATGTATACATATTACAATTAACATTTTTAATATATTTTGTAGCACTTGAGTTCTACAAATGCACATAATAGATCTGTTCTGACTGTCCACCATCGTGCCGGTTCAAGGTCATTCCACCGTCTTGCTGAAAAAATGGTAATTAAAAAATTATAGAATTCATTTATTTTCCTGATATTCTTTCTGATAAGTACTAACATTATCTTTTTAAAATTGCTAATATTGTCGCTTTGTTAGAAACGAGATTATCCTGAAAACTTTTCCCTCATTCATTTCTATGCTGCTGCTCACACTAATGAGCATAGTGAGTGGATGGATCCTGTCCCTGCAGATAATTATGTAAGCAGTTTTAATTTTGTTAAATAAATTTTTTATAAAACATTTTAATAGTTTATTTCTTATTTCTATTTCTTTTAATACGTTACTAATTATTTACGATCATTACCTTTTAAATTGCAGAGCAAAATGTTGGAGATGCAGTCGACTTCTGTGGAATCCTCTCCTAGTGACATAGACATATTCACCCAAGTGCTCGGGTCGCAGTTTAGTATGGCAAGAGGTTTGGGACGATCTATCAAACATAAATGTTCATCCTCCTCAATCTCATCGGCTTCACAAATTAATAATCTTACAGCAGATTTAGAAGCTGCACGGCGTGAGAATGAGTATATGAGGTCGAGACAGCAAGAGTTAGAGTCTCTCTTAGAACGACAGTCTCATTTAGAGACGTGTTTGCAGGACCAACAGAGAGACCTGGAGGAAAGAATACGCAGTGAAGTGCAAGAGCAAGTGCAACGAGAGATGATGGTGCAAATGGAGCGTGTTATGTCGTTGCAACAGAATCCCCGTGGGCGAGGGAAAAAGAAGAAATAAATTTTATCAATATTTCTGACTAGTTTTAATATCTAATTTTGTACTTTTATAAGACATTGTTACTTGTTAATTGGGTATGTAATATGATACCATTGGTATTTTGTTTTTAAATTTTATGAAATTAGTATTTCTGATCTGTACGTTCGAATGTAAATAAAAATCGTTCGAACGTTGGTTCACACTGTAACAAACGTTCGAACGTAAATACAATTGAATCGTTCGAACGTTAAACCGACTAACGTTCGAACAAAGAACTTGCATTCGGACGCTCCTTCGTTTACATTCGAAATAACGTCCGAACATTAAACGCGCTACGTTTGAACATTTACGTTTACGTTCGAACGTTTATTGTAATTAACGTTTGGACGCATTAACATTCGAACGTAAATATGATACGTTCGAACGATATACAACAAACGTCAACTTCTCTCATTCGAACGCCAATCGGTCGGGTATAACGTCCGAACGTTTAATTTTACGTCCGAACGTTATTTTCTGTGACAGTTCATAACCGTCACAAAAAAAGGAACGTTCGAACGTTGTATAGAATGGAACACTTCCAACCGTCACTAAAAATATTTTTTGTGACGGTTGAACAGTAAACCGTCACCAAATGTTTTCTGTGACGCACTTTAGGTGACGGTCATGGTGACGATTTCAAACCGTCACCAAATATGTTTAGTGACGGTTTACCATTTTTTTGTGACAGTTTCCTCTGTCACAAAACACACATTCTGTTGTAGTGAATCTCATCTCATTTATTTTTTTAAATTCTCACACAAAACATAAGAAACAATTTTATTTTTTCAAATCTAAAAATAATAATAATATTAAAATTTATTCAAATTTAATTTAAAATTATCTCATCTTATTTCACTACTATCCAAACGGTCATAATTTTTATATCTGCACCTAGAGGGTTCCCATGCATGCCCGCGTTTCCTCCTCGCAAAGGCTGATTTTGGCATGCCTAGCTACTTTGACTCCGACCCAAAAGACTTTCAACAATATCTGTAGTACATGTGAATTCCTTGGAAATGATTTACACCTACATACGTCAAGATCATCAGCAGCTGCTTATACAGACAAAGAGTGGCTTGCATAAATAATTAGAAAATCAAAGCTGCTTCCGTCTATGTGCGTGGGGGGACCCCCCATATATAAACCTACAAGGATATAAAGAGAATAACCTCTAGTTTTTAGATTAATATATATATATATATATATATTAGCAGCAAATTATGTACTGCATGCCCGCATGAGTGATCAGGGCCTCATCATCTTTTCTATATGGAATTGAATTAATAACTAGGCTGAGTACTATTGGGCGCGCGCGCAGTTGATTTAAGTTCTAATTCAAATCCGACAAAAAAAAAAAAAAAAAAAACGACCTACGTACGTAGTACTGATCTATCGGCCAATATGTTAATTAAACGTAGAAACTGAAAGACTAAAGTAAAGAAACTAAAACTTAAAATATCGAATTATATATCCACGGCCAAGTAATTAATTATATGATGGCAACAACCATATCTTATCATGTATAGGAGTATGTCAACCCGATGAATGGTAAAGATCAATGAGTTGGCAAACCACATGCACAGTATGGGTTGTAGGGTGCAATGGAAGGTTGTAGGTTAGTGGACCTCAAGGGCCCCACCCCCACCCCATATCATCATCATCATGTAACCCCTACAAACAAGTTGATCATGATCATCATCATCATATATATATATATATATATAAGTGCAAACTACGAAAATCATTCATGACCTCTTTAATTTTGATTCATGTAATTGGCTACCTTCTATATAGGATGATTAAGTTTATATATATGCATGGGACATCCACGAAGGAGACAATGCATACGACCCCGCCGGCACTTGAAACTACCCGAGAAATTGACCCTTCAAGACGACCCTATATATACCTCATGACTCATGTCCACAAACGGCCATGAGCTATATATAATAGGCCAGCCCTCCGGCAGACATGCCTGCCTGCCCTAGCCATCCCTTAATTTAAGAGGATACTACTAAGTGTCCCTCCTCGGTCGAGTTGTCCAATAAACTTCTCTTTTTAACTCACGAAAGGAAATGACAAAAAATCAAACAAAACCCTACTTAACATGCATGGTATTAATTAATGTAATTCTTAACTTCATTTTTGTGGGGTGATTTTTTATGATCAATTATCGACGAATCCTAATTAGTAAGATCGAAGCTAGGAATTCATGAAATATATATATATATATATATATATATATATATATATATATATATATATATATATCCATGTCAAGAATGTCAACGGTGGCACTCAATATTTCTCAGCTCACAGTATATATGCGCATCATGCATGTACGTAACCATATATATATATATCATGTATATGATTAGCTAACAGCATGCTCGATCTGTGAAAGATAAAATGCATTATTATTCATCATGTTCACGTACGTGTACATGTCGTTTTATGATTATGTGATTTTCACGATTCATTTATATATATTCATGATCAGAGTCGTTATCAAGCCTCACATGGGCATGGGTTTTCAATGTCCTCGTGAACCCCTGGAACTTTCTGAGGGCACGAAGTAGGGGACCGCCTACTTCTTCCAATCTACATTAACACGTACAGCTTCGATCGATCGATCTGCCGACTACTACTTCTATGTAATTCTTAGGTGTTCCATCGCTTCCACTTTTGGAGTCTAGCTAGTTTGTGTGATTCTTATAATTATAAGCTTGGCTTGCAAGGCTAGCTTGGCTTTGACGATCGACTTCTTACTTTTCTCTGGTCACTTGCTAGCTCTAAATTAACCAATCATGGATCAAGCTTTGAATAATCAATCATGAGTCTAATGTTTGAAACCAAGCTTACATCATGAATATACATACTATTTTCATTGTGCATGGTTTCTCTACTTCCCAAGATATATATATATATATATGTGTGTGTGTGTGTGTGTGTGTGTGTGTGAATAAAAAAGAAGAGATCCATATATCAATCCTTTCTGAGTACTATCGAATCTAAAAACCAAATCCTAACAATAATGCTTGTGGTGCATAAAATAATTATCTTTTCCTCATTATTGATAAGACCAAATTAAAGCAACACGCTGCCCATACCGTACTTCTTCGATCTTCTATTTATTAGTTTATTTATGTTTCCATTCATGGTTGATTTCCATTACTACTAATCAAAATAAGAAAATATTTTATTTATTTTTTTAGAACAAAAGTGATGTTTCCTCAATCATTATTGGCCAAAAATAATAATATAAATAAAATTAATAAACTATCCATGCAGCTAGCTTGGAGGTGCGATTTGAAGTCATGCCAAATTATAGCACATATATATATATATATATATATATATATATATATATTCAGACCAAGTTTGAACTATATCGATGGAGACTCAAATTTGAATTCAAACTAAAGTTCACACCCAACCCAAGTCATGTGATCTTTGATATCCCCTCAATTAATCTGATGCTTAAATTAATATGCGGGTGATTAATATTAATAGTACTCATGATCATCATCATAAATCTTATTATCCTTAATCATGCTTATTGATAGGACATATTCACTACAAGAAAATTGTTTATTTGTGGCCAGTTATTTCTTACAAAAATAATTATTTCTTTTTAAAATGAGTTTGTTTTCGTCGTAAATAGTCATTATTATTACAAATAATCCCTCGACCACAAATGCACGTTTTTTTTTTGTAGTGATTTTAAATATCTTTATATATCAACTACTTAAATGAACTGTCATATAAAATGTGCTAGTATATTAGCACATATGATTAAGAATAACAAAAGTAAAGATGAAGAATAAAATCGACACATAAAGCTAGCAAACAAAGTAATAGCACAGCAAAATATTACCTAACTTATGATTTTAGAGCCATAAAAAAGAATGAATTCAAAGTTTTAATAATTTCCCACGTTCCCAAAACAGGCAAACACCATCTAATTGGTATGGTACACAATTCATAATTCTGTTTTGGACAATCTAAACAGAGAAAACTGTTGAAGAACAATGAATTTAATGGTCAAAACCTCTTTAATTACGGGCCAAATAAGCTCTGAGATTTGGAAACCCGAGGGTTGGACTTGGCATGATGAACCACAAACTGATCATTAATTACTACCCCATGTACGTGACATGTAATGAAACCGGCACGTGTGGACAGTAATTTACTAGTGGGTCCCAACAAAATCCAATCAGATGATGGATTATCCACCGTGTGTGTTTTTTTGGATCTAAATACGTGTGGGCCGGAGGGGGCCGGCCGGGGGGGCCAAAACTGTCGTCGGGATTCGGGGATTACGAGGACGGATACTGTAAAGTGTAAAATGTAACAGTAGTAGTAATGGCTGGCGTGAGCATCCGAGCGAGCTGTCATACATGTGCATGGTTTTACCGGTCCATCCCCTTCAAACCCTCACAAAACGACAACAAAATTGAGCGTATGTTGCGAGTAGCGAAATTCTTCAAAAAAATTCTTCATCGTCCAAAAGCCATGGGCACCCAAAAAGAAAAAGAGAGAGTGAAAAAAGAAAAAGAAAATATGTAATTAGCTCGGCTCACATGGCCCCGTCCTATAACTCCAGGCCAACTCTCACACCGGCCTTTGTCTTTCCCATTCATTTATAGCTCTATCATTTCTTGCTTGCTGTTCACAGCTTCGACCGAACGCATTTCGGATCGTCTCTAGAAAGGAAAGAAGTTTTGGGGCCAATATTTTTAGGGTTCTTGCAGCTTCTAATTGTTTCTTTGCAGGCCAGTACGTACTTGTAAATTAAGGCAATGGGTTCTAAAGCATTAATTTCCAAGATGAAATGTAGGAGATCTTCGAGGCAGAGGCGGGCTGGTACTCAACGTTGGGCGGTGGAAATGAAGATGAAGAAGCTGCAGAGTCTGATTCCGGGAGGGCAACGTTTGAAGCCGGATCGACTCTTTCTTCGTACTGCAGATTATATCCTGCATTTGAGGCTGCAAGTAAACCTGTTGCAAGCTCTTTCCAAGATTTATAAACCATGATCGAGTTTATATATATATATAATCATTGCTACTCTATTAATTAAGACATATATATTTAAGGTGTACTGAAAATGCCATGCCATTAATATTTATCTCGAGTCGTAGTTATCTTCTTTATTTCTGCTGTACGTGTTGGGTTATATCACCTCATGTCTTTGCTTTTCGGCATTCAGAAACTCCCAATTTCAAGGGAATGTTAATTGTAAGTTTCATTTCTCTCTCTCTCTAGTCTCTCTCATTAATATGGTTTTTGTTTTTTCATTCGTCTTAAACCACATCATGAAGAGAAATCGGTTAGGTACATTTTTCTTCTGGGTTTCAAAAGTTTGACCCTTTAGTCCTATAACTTTGTTATCAGTCTCCTGTCTCATCTATTGACTGCAAGCCTTCAGCTTGTTTAATCTGGAGTGCACATGATTTTTGGCTCTAGCTAGGTACATACATATATATATATATATATATAACACCTTCCTCAAAATCTAATTCCCATTTTATTAAAAATTGCAACTTTACTTTGAATTAAGTACGAATTAAGGGTTTTGTTTCCTGTGATTTATAAGTACTAGAGATTAATATTCAACACTACAAACTCAGCATGAATTATATGAATGCAAAGTCAGGTTATATGCATACATTAATTGTTCCTATGACAGATAGATCTACTTTTGAAAAGTCATCCATTTATGATCAGTTTCTTACTCTCTTTTCTTTTCTTTCCAAAACCCATCATGAATCTCGTGATTCTTTTTTCATTTTCTTTTTCTGATACCAAAAAAAATTAATTACAAGAAGAGGTACGTAGGGCCACTAGCTAGTATTTTACTGCCTTACAAGTATATATTAAACTTTGCCAATTATTTGTAGTTTATGGTTTTGAATGCCTAGCTTTCATCATTTCTTGAACTTTTTTACTTTTCTTGGTATCACGAGTTAATTTCTTTATGTTGGTGCACTTTGGTATTAATGCCACATGCATCCACCAAAAATAAAAATTAATTTGAACTTCGTATAATTATTGACAAAATTATAACTAGTCTTAAGTGCCAATAATATTGCAAGCTGAAAAAATAGTTTCAATATCTCTAATATTCTCTTGTATGAGGTGTCAAAACTGTACCTCGTTTGTTTTTGCAGATGAGATGAGTTGAGATAAAAATTGAAAATTAAATAAAATATTGTTAGAATATATTTTTTCAGTATTATTATTGTTTTGAGATTTGAAAAAGTTGAATTGTTTATTTTATTTTGTATGAAAATTTGATAAAGTTGTAATAATTAGATAAGATGTGTTGTGAAAACAAACGAGGTTAAAATTTAAAAACTATAAAAATAGAAAAATAAGAAAGAAAATAAAATAAAATAAATGGGAAACTGTAAAATTAATAGGCTTTCGAAACACCACTCATTTTAAAGTTGCCATGCAGTCACTACAAGGGTAAACATTTTTTCCAGCGATTAATTATCGCTGGCTATACCCACAAAATCGTTGGCACAGACCTAACCCAGCGATTTTTAAATCGCTGCAAGTTCGCCAGTATCAAAGCCCCACTTTAGATCTACTCCAACGGAACCCAAAACTCGCCGCTATATATTTTTATTCCCGGCAAATAATATTCGCCGCTTATATTGTATTTAATCGCCGCAAATTCAATATATGATTCAGTTGTTAAACGCTGGGAAAGATTAGTTGCAGCGATTAATTTTTGTCGTTAAAAGGGAGAAAATCGTTGGCAATTATATTTGCCAGCGACGTTTTCAAATCGCTGTAATATAATTAACAGTATTGAAATTGCATTTGGCGGCGATTAATATTCGCCGGGATGGATTAATATCCATGATTTTATTATCGCTGAAATTGAGTTGTACTTTTTTGAAGAGAACATAAGATCGCTGGGTTAGCTATTTTATGGCGATTTTTTAATCGTCGTTAATTAACGTTTCAATTCGATAAGTTTTTAGCAACGATCACAACATCGCCGCTATTGTATTATAGACAGCGATTTTTAGTATCGCCGTAATTTGAGTTTTGTTATGTAAATTTACTTGCGGCGAATTTTAAATCGTTGGGATTGATGTTTTAGTAGTGATTTATACATCGCTGGTATTGGACAAATAACCTTTTAGTTTTTAGCGGTGATAATAATGTCACCGGTAAAGACCTTAAATTTGCCGCTAAAACTTAATTCGCCTGTAAAGGTTGAGGACCCAATTTTCTTTCTAGGCCTGGTTTTTGGTTGTTCCTAAATGCAACATTCATAATCAATGGCTGCTTCATTCATTCAAGTTGAACATCGATATAACATGCAAAATGAAATCCAGAGACAACATATGCAAAATAAAATCCATCAACAAACATCCAAACTCATATGTATTACAATGGGGTGGTGTATTATATTCTCATATACAAACTAAGCTAAATCTGGAATAATAAATAACCATCACGGTCATTTTTCATTTTATAATCAACTTTACTATCCACTGAAATAACACTACCAAGTTCCACAAAACCCTAAGCGTCGTCTCTGTAAAGTAATAGGGAAGCCCCCCCCACAAAAATGCGGTCAGGCCCCTCAAGCCCATGTACAGATCCCACAATTAACCCAACAGCGGCCAGGTTCAGTACTGGATTGAGCTGGCTTGGACCAAGTGTTGCAGCACGGGATGGGTTGTAATCACTAGGTCTCCTCACCTTAATAGTGGCACCTTGGAAAAAGTAGAAAGAATGAAAGAGGTCAGTCTCATGTCATGTACTAACCCATCCAACTATATAATCTCTATGGATCTTTATATAGTCAAGACAAGTTCAACATACTGATCAATAGTCCATCCTTATCTTCGTTAATGAAAGATCTTTTCCCATAAAATCGTAGAAGATTTTGACTTTAAACAAGATTTTCATTTAATTATATTTTAGTAAATTTTGACTTTAAACAAGATTTTTATTTCGATTGATGTATTATATTTTAGTTGATAAATTTAACTCTTTGCGCTATATATTATTTACTTTTCATTTAATTAATAATTACAAAATTGGCCGGGTGGTGGCTTTATAGACAAAATATTAGAAGTAATAACAAAAATATGTTGGTATAAAAGATTCATATACTTTAGCTTCATTCTTAAAAGTAATAACACAAATAGCCTAGCACAACTTTATTCTTAAAAGTATATATTTATAGATCAGATGATATATAGTGCGTAAATTTTGGGTTTAATGTAATTTTCGATATGGAAAAATTGAGTCTCATCTTTGTTCAACGGTAACCATGCATGCATCATAGTACTATATCAGCAAAGCACACAAAATAAACTTAATTGGTACATTTAACATATATATATATATATATATATAGCGCGCGCGCATCTTGAGAGAGAAACTTCTTATAAAGTGGCTAGCTGAGGGGAAGTTCTTTGGGAATTTCCCCCTATCTCTCTACCTCCATTAATGGTTACATCATTAGAAACCTGGCCTTTTACTCCAGTACGCACTTCGTTTGCTTGAAAGCTAGCCATTTACGGTACTACTCCCATGCGTGATCTGATCTATATATGGCTTACGCTGCATGCAGATAGCTAATGATCCATTATTAAAACATATGTGAAACTAAACATGAATTGATCAGAATCAAACAAGTCGGGTAGGATTTTCAGTTGGGGTAATTTAATACTATCCAATTTGGGCATTTGACTACATGATTTATTGAGTACAACTGTTATTTTTATTTGAGTAGTAGTACTGGATCACCAACTAGCACTACAAGAGATTGGGTTTTCTGAGACAAAAAATTTTATCTTAAAAATCCCAAATTTCATCTCAAATTATATTTGGAGATGAAAAAATTTCGTCAATATTTTGTCTCAGAAAGACCGTCTCAAAAAATTTTTGGAAACGAAAATCAAATTTTGTCTAAAAAAATCATTTTTAGAGATGAAATTGGACGGAAGCAGTTGAAACTGAACTTTTTTTTAGACGAACCATTTTGTCTCAATACATTGTTTGAATGGAATATTTTTTCGTTCGAACCGACACGTCCATTCAAATGAATATTAAACAATATGAAATATTCATTTGAAATAATGACCATATTTTATCCTGTTCGAACGAAAGGAGTGTTCGAAAAGATTTTATGCGTTCGAACTAATAAATTTTTCAAATGACTTGTGTTCGAACATAAATTATGTCTATTCGAACATAAATTTTATTTTTGGAAAATATATCCTTTCGAACAGGGTTTTGCATATTAACGTTGTTCGAATAAATATTTTATTGTTCGAACGTCCGTATTTCTCAATTGTCGTTCGAATAGGTTAATTTTTGTTTGAACTGGTTATTTACCGTTCGAACGGTATTAATTATACAGATTAAAATTTAATTAAAAATATCATACTAATATTACACAAATTGTAATTTAAACATCAATTGTTTAAATGTTTTGGAACATCATAATATAAATGCAATTAAAGAAAAAATAAATTTTAAGACTATGGTGGTGGTATAGAGTTTTGGGACATCATTGACTGGAACTGTTCAAACATTTTTTGGTGATTCAACTACATCCTCTCTTCTAATCTCGCCTCAAGATCAGCTGCTTGATCTAATCAGGCCAGCAACTCTTTTTTCTTGGACCTCAGTCGTTCTATCTCAAGTGTTGTTTCCTCCAATTCCTTATTCTTGTTGTCATTCGATCTGACTCGAGAAGAGGATGATGATGTTGAGGATGGTTTCACGCAACGTCCTAACAGATGATGCATCAGATGGATTCGTAGCAATTTCCTTAAGAGATATCATATTGTCCTACAAAACAAAAGCATTAAAGTTAGTATAAGTAACAAAATATTATGTAACAATGGAATTAAAGAAAATTAAACTTACATAATTTGCCTTTACTTCGGGACTGGTCCAAACACCATCACGATTTTTATATGTTTTAGCATACAATTGGGTCAGATCATAGTCAGCGGAACTTTCTTCTTTCTGCAAAATGAAAATCTATATTAGAATTTAAATCCAAAAAGTGTATTATATGTTAATATTTAACAGGGATTAAAATAACTTACCATTTTGTTAGACAAATGATGAAAAGATCGAGAACCCGCATGATGGTTTATCTTTAAATTTGATCTATTTGCTTTGTTCACAGTACTTCGTTACTAAAAAAAAATCTTAGTCTATATGTTTAATACATCTATCATATACTATTAAAAAAGAAAGCAACGAAATTACCTAATAAGCAGGATCTTCAGACAAATCACAAACATTCTCTCATTCGTTTGGTGGAATTGCTTGGAATGGATTTTGGCGTGCCTCTATTGTAGTACTGACCTTCTTTTAGTGTGCATGGCATCAACCTTTGTACCTCTGAAATGCATTCGACTTCAGTTCATCAACCGTTAATTAATCCTCTCTTCAGCCAAAATTAAGCTCAAACTTATCATTTCAAAAATTATAAACAATTAGTATAAATACAAAATAACTTGAAAGTAACATGCATGTTATATACTTAGTTGCTTGAGATATAGTTTATTACCAAGCAACGCTTTTTGATGTGGTCTTTCATATCTTGGAGAACTTTAGACCAAGAGGATGATATAGTAATTGGTACATACGTGTGAGTAAGCGTACCAACATAAGAAGCAAGCCACGCTGCCGAATCTCCGGAGCTACCGGTGTGATCATCAGGAATATCAACTTTGATTTTACCCACTTTCCTTACTTTCTCTATGCAGACACCCATTGTAGTACCTCTACCTCGGTGCTTGCTTACAACAGCTATATCTATAGTAATTAAAACGTAACTTTTTAATTAAATTAAATTATTTTATAGATATATTACTTAAATTGAGCATAAAATGTGATATTTAATTTGATAAAATACTTTGTTTTGGACCTGGTGATGTTAGCTCACTATTCATGGTAGGTGAACCACACGCAGAGTCAGTAATGGATGGGGATGTCATACGTGTTGCTTTGTGTTTGAGAGGCATATCTATTTGAAATTGTAACAAATTATTATTCAAACAAACGTTACAGATATTTATAAGAATAATACTTACAAAAATTCATGTTTGAAATTTATTCACTATCCATTTTGCTAGACCAGTCGCCCTCATCCTCACTAGACACTTCAGTTGATTTATCTTCTTCCGATATTTCACCCTCAATTACTTTGGGTTGAACATTTTCTCTACGTAATGGGACCATATCATATTGGCTTAGATCAACAAATAGATTGATGCCTACTTCGTTTTTCTTGATATGCTTCTTCATTTCCTAGACTATCAACTTCTTCATGTGATTCGTCTGCCACTAGACTATAATCATATACATTTCTTGGTGCAAACTTCTCCACTACCCATCATGGGTTTCCGTACTCTGGATCGTCTAAATAAAAAACTTGATTCGCTTGGCAAGCGAGAACGAATGGATCGTCCTCATACCATGTGCGAGATGTATTGATACTCACAAAATAATCATCGTTACGCACTCTCAACCTAGGATTTGAGACATCCCACCAATTACATTTAAACAACCAGACCATATATCTCCCCGCATACTTTAACGCTATGATATCTTCCACAATTCCGTAAAAATTAATATTATCATTCCCATGGCTTTTTCGACTATGACTCCACAATTTTGAGTTTTTTTATATTGTTCTCTGTCAGTTGTGTGAAATTTATATCCACGCACCATACATCCTGAGTATTAGATGGCTCGTCTGGACGGACCACATGATAGAGCATATAGATCTGGTAAGATTTCTTTTGAATTTTTATCATATTTCGATACAACCTACATCAATAAATATTATTATATAGAAAAAAATAGAGTTTAGTGGTATGAAATCTGTATTATAAAATAGGGCTTTACAGTAATACCGTATGACCCAAGGCGAGTATTTAGGATCAATTCTATTTACAAATAAATGATCATCCACTACTACCAAATTATAAGAACTAAGATTTTTGCACTTCCTGCACGGACATCTTATAAATCCTCGACTGTCAACACTCATGTGAACAAACTCTATAAAAAACTTCATCCCTTGTGCATACTCCTTATAGTCTCGCCCAAATCTATCTTTTAGCAGCATCCAACTTTTATCCATTGTATTTCCATTACTTGTCAAATGTCTATAACAAAAACACTCAATTCATGAGATAAACACTATCAACAGTATATTCATACTTGTTTATCATTTATTTTATAAGGTAGTTGATTATATTTCATTCGAGAGACTATCATCTATATCGCATATATACTCAGTCCAAAACTCTAATGTTAGTAAAACTTTTGGCAGTATTTCCCTATAATTCTTCAAGTATGCTAGTCATGATAAGTCGTTGACCATATTCATGGGCCGAAAAAGTTACAGACCACATACCTGAAGAATGTAAGAATTCACTGAACCAAAATTTTAATTGACTAACGCAAGAGTTTAAACTGAATATATCTGCCGTATAGATGATAGAATCTCAAACTGTCCACTTTGGACAATTCAAGAGTTGTACCGAAACATTTTTTAAGAGAATATTTGACTACAACTCTCAAACGGGTCTAACGTTCAAGTATATACAAAAATAATCCTGAAATCCAAAACTACCCAACTCCTACAATTATACAATAAATTTGAAAGCAAATCACATTCCAAATCACAAATACATTGCAAAATTGCATTACTAATCACCAATATTATAAATATTTTATAAGTATTAAACATTAATTTAAGTATTAACAATTGCTATGTTATATTATATTTTAAGTTTTCATTTTAATTTAAGTGCAAAATATTTTGTAATTATATTATATAGTTTTTTAATTAAATATTTTATAAGTATTAAACATTAATTTAAGTATTAACAATTGCTATGTTATATTATCTTTTAAGTTTCCATTTTAATTTAAGTAAAAAATATTTTGTAATTATACTATATAGTTTTTTAGTTATATATTTTATAATTATTAAACATTAATTTAAGTATTAACAATTGCTATGTTATATTATATTTTAAGTTTCCATTTTAATTTAAGTATAAAATATTTTGTAATTAAACTATATTGTTTTTCAATTAAATATTTTATAAGTATTAAACATTAATTTAAGTATTAACAATTGCTATGTTATATTATATTTTAAGTTTCCATTTGAATTTAAGTGCAAAATATTTTGTAATTATACTATATTAACTTATATCTTAAGTATAACTTTTATATGTCTTATTAGTCTTTTAAGCAAAATCTTACACTTAAAATCTTATTAGTCTGTTCAAACAGGATTATGTTTGAACAAGATTTTGTTCGATCAGGATCCCGTTCGAACTAACATTATAGCATTCGAACGGGACAAGCCCTGATTCCAGACACGAAACATAGACAAAACATGTGTCACAAAACACAATTCTCACAAACACAATCTCAGATATATATTGGTTGACAACCCATTTTAAATGGGATTGAACAAACACAAATATACCAAAAATCTTAACATAATTAATTATAAATTATAAAAAATCTACAAATTATAAATATTACCTCAAATTTAACCAATCCAAACAAAATACGAATCCACAATACCTACATAAACATAAAACACATTATGAGCAAACTCTAAATCATGTGCAATAAACTAACATTAATGAAACTTGAAATAAAAAAAAATAGAAAAAAAAGTAATACCTCTTATAAACCTCTCATCTCTCTCAAGAATCCATTCTCTCTCACTAAGTCTATTCCTCTCTCTCTCCACAACACTCTCCCACACACACAAAATTGCCTGCCGTGCTCTGCCTCTAAAGAAATCCAAGTTCATTGTAAAAATGAACTGGAGGTTGAGGTATTTGAATTTGTGAAATCTCATTTGAACTGGACATTTACGCATTCGAACACCAAAATTTCGAATAGGCGCCAAATCTGCCGCGATTTAATTCACGTTCGAACGTGTAATATTATCATTCAAACTAACAAAACAGAATATTCCTTGGCATATTCTTCAAATGTAGAGAAGCTCAAAGGGCATTTTCGTAACACAATTCGACCAGTGCGTTCGAATGAGGAATTTTCACGTTCAAATAAACTAATATTCATAGTATTTGATGCAAAGTTTCCCTCCAAACACATTCCACAAGATAAATCCGTTCGAAAGGGACGTTATTGGGCTGGAACTAATAATAGTATTATTATACTTATAAGTAATTTCCTATAGTTTTAATAATCTATTGTATAAAATATTTTAATATTATATAGTATATAATATATATATATAGTTATCATATATATAATATTATATAGTATATAATTTCTTATATAATATATGAGTATAGTTATCATAACTTATAATAGCTATAGCATTAGCTATATAATTACTATATAATGCTTATCCTATAGTAGCTATATACAGTAATAAGTACTATATATATATATATATATTAATTATATTAATAAATATAGTTATCATAACTTATAATAGCTATTGCATTAGCTATATAATAACTATATAATACTTACACTATAGTAGCTATATAACTAATAAGTGCTATATATATATATATATATATATATATATATATTAATTATATTAACAAATATAGTTATCATAACTTATAATAGCTATAGCTATATAGTAACTATATAATACTTACACTATAGTAACTATATAACTAATAATTACTATATATATATTAATTATATTAACGAGTATAGTTATCATAACTTATAATAGTTATAGCTATATGGTAACTATATAATACTTACATTATAGTAGCTATATAACTAATAACTATTATATATATTAATTATATTAACTTGTATAGTTATCAAAACTTATATGTAGTAGCTATATAATTAAGCCATTGTAATTATACTAAGTACTTAGTATGTACTTAGTATGTACTTAGTATAATAGAATAAATATATTTACAAATAATATTCTAAATATATTAAATAAAAGTATTATAATACTATTATTAGTTTTATTTTTATACTTTTGTACTTTCTAAATATTAGTATTATTATATATTACTATTAGTAATATAATTAGAAATATATTAATATAATAACCGTTCGAACGGATATTTATCCAGTTCGAATGAGACACCACGGTCATTATAGACCCAGTTCGAATACAATGAAACAAAAATCTCCAGTTCGAACCAGCAGCCGTTGAGAGCAATGATTTCTCCCCTTATCTCTGCCACGAAAACCACTACTCAACCGCCCTAGCAACCTCACATTTGAACTTCTAAGAGGTATGGGTCAAGTCTCCACATCTATTATTTGGTTTTATGTTCGAATGGGTTGTGTTTGGGAGGGTATGGATTTCGAAATCCCCTATTTTGGTGTATTCCGTAGAAATAATATCAAAATGATCGGTAAAAATGATTGAGCTTCACTCCTTAATCATTTATACCGATTAAAACAAAGGATAACATCTAGATTGAGTTTTTAGGTTCGGGACTGAGTCGACTCAGTCATGGCTGTTTGGCTTGTTCCCGTTTGAACTAACTCTAGTCAGTTCGAACGCTTAGTTGCCAAACAGCATTATTTCGGTTCGAACAAAATAAATTCGTTCAAATGAACAAAGATTGCCGATTTGAATGAATAGAATAGTCTATTCGAATAGATTTTACTAGTTTGAACAGAATATGTTCCGTTCGAACTAATTATTTCAATTCAGTTTAATATAGTATAATTCTTCAATAATATAATTTAAATATTATGATTAATCATATTCTTACTTTCATTGTGGTTAAACAGTATACTAATGAAATCCAAGGAAAGAAAGCGTGCGAGAGATCAGCCCAGCCAAAGTAGTGGAGCAGCTCATGCTTAGGACACGAGGCTTATACTTGTTGATAGTGAGATCATTTTGTCTGACTTCTCCGATCTTTCATGGGAGAGACGGAGCATACAATCTATCTTCACCCAGCGAGGAGGATACCGATCTGTCAGTAGCGGGGGACTGCATATCCAGAGATGGTCGATGACTTTTACCATGCCATGGGAGAATATAGCATTGATGCTCTGTTCTACACCTTATCGGTCTGGGGAGTGAGTATTACTTTTTCTCCCTGCATTATTGCTGAGTTTTGTGACATCCCGCGCATAGGCGACGCATATCCTACAGCGGCTACACGAGGACCGGCTACACCATTTGATTCCGACACACCGGCTGCATCCTCCATGCTAGCCCCGAATGTAGATTCGGATGGTAGTGAGGATGAGGATCTACCTGATGATGGTCTCACAAATGATCAAGTGGATCAGCTAGTGTGAGACCCTTTGGCTCCTCCATATGATGGGAGCAAGGTGATCCAACAGGCCGATTGTATACCATTTTTTAGAATGCTTAATTTGATTGTTGGTTATAATATTGATCCGAAAAAGTACAAGACTGATCTTAGGATCAATCGAGCTAGATTTTTGGTGCGGATAGCACGGGGGACCCCATTGATCTGGAATTGTATTTCTTCTTCTGCATTCAATCGGAGTCACACTTTTCCAGTGGAGGTAGTCTACCATTTGCACTGTTGATATCTAACATCCTACTCCGATCGGGGGTTACACTGTCTGTGACTGAGCGGAGGTGCCACAGATGGGCTCCTTAACAAGATCACATTCAGCAATAGCAAGGGGCATTTGTGGAAGACTGCACCAGAACAGCCTAGTGATCCTCCCACAGATTCAGCTTCTAGTAGTATTGTCGCTGTTGAGAGACAACCTCTTGGGGCTACTTTAGATCAGGTACGAGCTCTGTTTGTAGAGTTCGTTGAGCCCATAAATGAGAAGCTAAGGGATTTGGAAGGATACATTAAAATGTTACAAGATGATGTTGATCTACTTAGCAAATATTGATCGTTTTAGTTATTATTTTACTTTTTTATGTTGTATTGAACATTATATATTTGGAATGTAATTAATGTATGGTTTTTATTTTTCGTGTTTGCTACCTTATTTAGTTTTTTCACTTTACTTATCGTTCATGATAATATCAAAAATGATACTATCTTTAAAGTTATATTTATATAAATTTAACATAAAAGAAATCAATATAAAGTTTTAAAATTAATTACATAAAACTAATTTATGAATTTATAAATAATTTAATTCACCGTAAATCATAATATATAATATATATACACATTTTTATACTTTGAAAATAATAACAAATTAATGGAAAAAATATATATATCAAGATAAAAAATCACGTACAAATTAAGATAAATTAGAAAATCTAATGAACTGGATGCGTGTCCAAATCATGGATGGAAAAATCATATTTCTTTGATCGATGTACATTTTACATTCAAAGTCGAGGTTTTAATTATATATAATCTCCAATTAAATTAATTTTGCACAAGGAGTTTGTACAAATTTTGGATGGTTTCGCAAGTTCTTACCGCATATTGCTCTTTGATCTTATAATGGTCTAAAGTACTACAAAATCAATCCATAGTCTCCCACATCATGAATACGTACAGTGCATGTTAAGTACTGATCATCATCAAGGGAAATAACTTACATTTTCATTAAAAAAGAAAAAACTATATATATATATATATATATATGTAAGTATGTATATTATATATAGGTCACAACCGACGAACAATTGCGACATGCACCATGCAAGAGATGCTCAAGCCAACAAATATTAATGCCTCAGTTCATGATATATATATATATAGACTAATTCTATATATAACCGTGAAATGTGCAACCGCCGTGTAATCGCTTTGAAAAAGAGTATGGTCTACTATTAAAAAAATAATTTTTTTCATATGGGCCCCATGTTTTATTCACTTTTTTCAAAGCGATTACGCGGCGGTTACATAATTCACGATTGCAAATATCTTTTCTCACATATATATATATATATATATATCACTGTTGATCAATAAATGTTAGTCTAACGTATAAACGTGTTATTTTTTGTGACTAATCAAAGGGCACCAGGTTTTTCTTATGATTTTTCCCTTTCTTTTAGTTTTTTCGTGTTAATTAATCGATCCCAAACGGCGAGCTGATCATGAGAAAAAGCCTGTTGACAAGATGCATGGTTTTCTGAAATTGTAGACTTGATTAATTAATACGCATGCATGATCGATGCACGGGACGACGAGGGTCCAATTATATATATATATATATATACACACACACAAATTAGGAGAAGAAGCATGGCCAATCTGATACATGCATGACCTGATCAGCATGCTATATATATCATGCTAGAAGTATGTACAGCTAGCTAGGTGTGCAATATCCATGCATGCACCTGATCATGCTGATCTATATGTATCAGATTTATGCATGCTAGCTAGCTTTACGTAAATTAGTCAGGGAGCTAGATGATCGATCAGTACTACATGATGATCTATCATGTGGAAAAGCTTGTACCGGCGATATTGGGCCCGATATTTAAACCCTTGCAGCATAGCATGACATGAAGAAATTACCTACATTTTCTTCAAAACCCCAAGATTTTTCCTTACATAATAGTTCTTTGGCTAGCAGGAAAATATTCCATGTATTTTCCCTTTTTTGGTTACACGAGCTGTGCATTGCATTCATTCCCTTTTTAACTTTCTGGCTTTTTGACTTTCTTTTATTTTTATTTTTTATTTTTTATTTTTTATTTTTTATTTTTTATTTTTTATTTTTACGAAATAGACTTCATTCATTCATGAAAGCAAAATTATATCTGTGACTTGATACATAACAGGAAAATCTCAGATTACAAGCCAACTACTCACGGTTGGGACTCCACCAGTACACAAATTCCTTTGTGACTGGTATGGTCTTAACTTTTATAACTCTCTGCAGATACCGTCTGAGAGACCACACTCTGCCTAAAGCAAAGATTTCAAACTCCACCTCCAGAGGAGGATAGGACTTTCACTCTATGGACAAAATGTCCAAGAGACTATTTTTTTTTTTATTTTAACCTAAATAAAAGGAAATAAAAATAAACATAAAGATAGATGTGAAAATGACGGATCACAACTGTAGATCTGAATTTTCAGCTTGAAGAAAAGCAAAATGCAAGAACCAAAGAGACTATGGTGGCGCTTGAGGGACGCGCCACGCCAGGAGTGTCACGGCTAGTCAAGTCTGAAGAACCAAGGTCCCTGGTCCCAGAAACACCGCACGTGGCAACAATAGAAGCTTCTGGTGCGATGGCGCATGGATCTCACATGTTGCTATTATCCACGTGTGTGACTCATGCGCTACTCTGTTCAACGAAAGCCTTCACCATACGTTTTCAAACGCACCAAAACGTACTGGAAGTTTGAATTTTATCTTGGGTTGGTTGTAGTAATTTTACCATTTTCCAATCCCTTAATATATGTATTATATATACACACACACACACAACATGATGTTTTGCATACAATGGTCCTCCTCGATCGAGATCCACCGACGTCAGACCATACGTACAATTGGTGTTGTGAGGTAGGCCGTTCCCAAGGCCGGGCCAAACCACACGGGCCCAACCCACAAGGCATCGATGGGTCTAAGGGTAGCCCAGCAGTAGGACATTGGTATGAAAGGATATGATCGACCAGGCTGAGAAGGGTGAGGTCGACCCAGGAAGCCCAGAAAGAAACAACAAAGTCACATGCACAGGACGTGGATCCCTGAGTCAGAGGGCCTGACACCACTACTAACCGAAAATCCACATACACAGGGTCAAAGACAACCTTGTTCCCTGGACACCGCGGCTGGACAGACCTAAAAGGTGGATGCGCAAGGCCGAGACCACGCCGCATTTAATGAAGGTCGAGGACGGACACACCACGACGTGAGCCCTGGACTATCAACAGTTGCCACGATCAGGCATGGATGACCTGTCGCGGGGCAGAACATCGGGAGAGGGCACGACCTGAGTATAGAGCAACATCACCACTATCGGCTTGCTAGGGGACCACCCTAACCGGGTATATACCCCCCTCATGGGGGCAAAAAACTCTCTAAGCACTTTATTTGAGCTCCCTTAAATCACAGATTGAAAACCCAAACTAACTTAGGCATCAGAGGTTGCTCTTAACATCCCGAGCCCCCATTCCTCCATATTCGCAGGAATAGATCGACCCATCACAGAATTGCTCGGGCTGATAAACACGACATCAATTGTGGCGCCATCTTTGGGATATGTCCTATAGAAGTGTTTCCTTCGCATGCCAGAAACAACGCATTCCCAAACCTCGCGGACAGAAGAAGATAAGTCCAGAACGATGAAAGCAAGACTCACCGAAATGAGAGACACGATAAAGAAGCTAATGGAGGAGGTGGGAGCCCTCTGGCAAGAAAACCCCACGTTACGAAGAACCAATGAAGAACTGGTAGGTGGAACAGAACCCAGCCACAACGAGCACGCCGAATCACAGCGTGCCTCAGAGGTCGCTACGGCCGAAGAAGAGAGACGCAGGATACACCTCGAGCTCCGAGAGCTCAAGGACAAGTACAAAGAGATGGCTAGGCGAATGGGCACCTCATCCTTTGTGGACCAGCTGATCACTAGCATGGATCTACCGTACAACGCGAAAGTCATAGTCGTCCCTCTCCAACCCAAGTTCATGGTCCCCCAAATGGAAGTGTACGACGGGTCCAAGAACTTGCTGGAACACTTGGAGACATTCAAAACCCGCATGACCCTTCACAGATTCTGGGAGAGGTTGCATGCTGAGCCTTCCCACTAATGCTAAAAGGGACAGCGAGGGCCTGGTTCGGATCCCTACCAATGGGGTCTATTGAAAGCTTCGGCAAGCTGGCCCATCTCTTTCTAACGTAGTTTATGGCAAGCCGAAAGATGAGACGCCGGGCCGCCTACCTCCTAATGGTAAAACAACGCAATGAAGAAAGCATGAAGGCGTACCTCTCCCGATTCAATCGGGAGCGTATGACCACGGACGACTAAGATGAAAAGATCACCATAGCGGCCCTACTGGGGGGAATATGGCCGCGGAATCCATTCATGATTGAGATAGCACGAAAGACCCCAACGATGTTGAAAGAGTTCATGCACCGATCCGATAGTTTTATGAACGCCGAGGAAACCTTCCGGGCTTTGACAGCCCCCCGGAAAATCGAGCTAGAACAAGTGGATAAGAAAGTCGCAGGGCAGAATAGCGGAGCAAACCATGAAAGGAACAAGAAGGGCATGCAGGAAATCAAGTGAAGGAATGAGGCACCATCTCAGGTGCGTGGCAGACCACGTGTGCATACGAGTATGGCCGTGGAAGGTGAACCAGTGTTTTAAATTTCGTACCATACCGGCCGGTACGGCCGAAATTTTTTGTTTTGGCCGTCCGGCCGGTACATGTACTATATCTGTTCCGTACCGGCGGGTACCGGCCATACCGAACTAAATTTCGACTTGTACCGGCCTACATTTCGGCCTATATGTTTTTTTTTTCATTTTTTCAAACTACAAACTTATTTTTTAACCCCTAATTCAAACTAGACTATTTATAATTTTTATATATATGTATTTATATATAATTTATTTATATATCGACTATTATTTTGGAATATAATTTTTATATATATTTATATATATAATTTATTTATATATCGACTATCTCGAAACATTATCCTGAAACGCTATCCCGAAATGGTACCGGTACCGAAATATTTCGTTCCAGTGCCTTGACCGGTACGACGTACGGTATGGTATTCAAAACATTGAGGTGAACGCACCTCGAGCGCACGAGAGGAACCTCAACGGGGTCAGTAGAACCACAAATACTACACCTACCACTGAACGGACCAGCACATGATCGAGGTCTGCTATACACTGAAATTGAGGATGGAAGAGCTAGGAAGTCTGTTGAACCAACGACGCCAGGAGGACGAATGGCCAGCTTGATGAGCAAATGACCACCTGAGGCCCCGGCAGAGTGAGAGCTCGAGGAGACAAAGGGCCAGAAGTAGGGCCCAAAGGAGCCCAAGACGTCGGAGCCCAGTTAGGACAAACAGCCCAATAGGCAAGATCTACACGATCACAGGGGGATATGCGGGAGGAGGGCCCATCTCGTCGGCACGAATGGTACACTCCTGTAAAGCTCAGTACGAGGAAGTATTCATGATGGGGAGGACAGCCGCTAGTGCTAGAAGACACACGGGGGGAGCCGTCAAAACATTTAGTGAGAAAGACGAAGAGGACATCCTCCACCCCCACAAAAATGCCTTGATAGTCACCGTGCAGGTCACCAACTTCACAACGCGAAGAGTCTTGTTTGACAACGACAACTCGACAGACATCTTATTCTGGGAGGCCTTCATTAGGATGGGAATCAGCCTTGACGAACTACGGCCAGCCCCGATGCTACTAAAGGGTTTCACAGGGGATATCGTCCAGCCACTGAGAGTTATTACCTTATTCGTCATGGGTAGGAAGGCCCCCAGAACTTCAACCACAATGGCCGACTTCCTAGTGGTAAAGGCACACTCCTCGTACAACGCGATATTGGGTCGCCCGATCCTGAATAATCTAAAGGTGGTGACCTCCACATATCACCTCAAGATGAAGGTTCCCTACAAACTCGGGGGTGGGCGAAATTCGAGGCGAACAGGTGATGGCTTGAGAATGTTGCGCACTAGAGTTAAGACATGACGAGAAAGAATTCAAGACGGTCAAAGAAGCATGGGAGGTTGCCGGACCGCCCCCACCACTGACTTTAGCCAAATGGGATAAGAGGTCTGAGACGGGCAGGCACTAGGGCAGGCAAAGCCGAATGAATCATTGGAGCTAGTTTCCATGGACGAACAAAGGGTTGAGTGCAGCGTACAGGTTGGGACCAAAATAGCTCTCGATTTAAGGCAAGTCGTGAAGTGACTCCTTATCAAGCATTAGGATGTTTTTGCATGGAGTCACGAAGAAATGCCCTAGATCGATAACAAAATTGTTGTGAAATTTCACAAGTGTACGAAATTGTAACAAGTAATATAATGATAAAGAAGAATGTTGAGTCCACAAGGACTATTTACCTATTAACTATTGAAATTGTTCTAATTCTAAATTATTTGAAAATCAAGAAAAGTGATGGATTTTGAATTTGAAAAATAAAAATAAATTAAATTAAATCAACAAATGAAGAATTGACCAAATGCTTAAAAACAAGAAGATTTCACTCAAGAAGAAAACACTAAGGCATTCGACTCACCTAACCAATTCAATCCCAAATCCTAACTATACAATCAATCAATTATCATCCTATTTGACGGCGAAATATTCTAACGTATCTAATACCCTCTCTCGAGTAGAATTAGAATTACCTAACATACGATAACCTGCAATATATCCATGCGAATTTAAAAGCATTTGAGCACATTAAGATTGATAATATTTCACATAAAAGCCGCACTAATCTCGTTGGCACATTCATATTTTTCTTTCAATTCATGGCATATATCATACAAAACTAAACTACATGCATCATCTAAGAATTAACATGCACAACAAATCACTCAACTATTGGCCAGATAATTGAAAGTATTAAACTCAATGAAGTATACTCAAAAGGAATGATAAAATTATGATTACATAGAAATAAGATTCAGAATTGTCATTGAGAGATTACATCGTAGCTTTAGCAATAGAAATTAGTTCATAATATAATCAAAACAAACCATAATAATTCTGGAATTCATAATGAAAATTGTACAAATGGAAGATGAAAAAGTTAAGAAGGTAACTGTATGTAGATCGAGAATCTCAATCATTGTCAAACTCCAATTCGGCCTCCATCTTCTTCTTCTTTTTTCCAAGTTTCAAATTCCTCTTCAATGGTGAAAAACTCATTTTCACAAGGTTCTGGTCGTCCTCCAAATTTCTCTCCTTTTATAAAAACAGAATTCTCAATTCGGCAGTTTTTCAACCCCTGACTTGACACGCCATTTTCTCTATTAAGATGTTAGTTTTCGGTCAAGTCTTAAACATGAAAGTTGTAGGATTGTCTCCTAGCTTTCCGTAAACACTTAGATTGCCCTGATTAGAGTTCTTTATCAAAAGTTATGCTCTAAAGGCTGGAGGGTATTTCAGGAATTTTGATAAATGAACATTTCCTATTCTCTTGATGACCCCTTCAATTTCCATGACTCCTTCAATTTATTTATTTCTAAATAAAAATAAATAAAAACTTTAATAAATAAGAAAATTAAACACAAACTAGTATAAAATTAAGAGTAAAAGTATGACAAAACTTATATAGAAATTAAGCACATCAAACACTCCCAAACTTAAGATTTGCTAATCCTTGAGCAAAAAGAAAAGAAAAAAGAAAAATTAAACAAATAGAATAAGTTGATTTCTCACAATGATTGCCTCATGGATTGCATAAAGAAATTGATTCAAGGGAAAGTCTAAACATTTAACAAGTTTTTAGATTAATTCAAGAGCATGCTTAGGTTTACAAGGAAACCTTTGAGTGTGTGTGTGTGAGTAACCAATCTCAACTTGCTACTCTATTAACTCGGATCAATTTATGCAAACTAGATTGAATTATGATTGATCTCTATGAGAATGAGCTTCTCGAACTTTATATGCCTATTTTTTAAATCAACTCTCCACTAATGTAGTACAAACACACCACCAAAGATTAAAAAGTCTTAATAAAGCTTGTAATGTTCGTCTTAGGGTAATGGCAAAAGAAAAAAATGGTATGGAATTCAAAGCAAGAAAATTAAACAAAAGCTTCACCAATGAAGAGAGAGACAAAGTTTTACATTTACTTCCTAGAGCAACTTATAAGCAATTTATTCATCTAATTTTTTTTTTATATATTTTTTTATTTTCTTTCATTTTATTTTATTTTTTTTGTCAATCCACAACCCCCAAACTTTTTTTTTTTTTTTTTACTTGGGGTTGAATTATTTACACACACACACACATATATATATTTGTAATAGAATAACAAAACTTGCTCTTGCTCTTCTAACTCTTTAACAAACCTTTTCTCTTCTCCAATGACTAAGCAAATAACAAATTTTCTTGAAAATAAAAGTAGCATGAGTGTTTATTGGTTAAAAGGTGTGGTTAATGTAGGTTAATGAAAGAAAAATGACCAATGTGTTTAAGGCTCAAAGGGGTGACTAGAGATAGATAATTAGGATTTTGTTTGATGAATGTCAATGTACGGCATATTGATCGTGAAGCAAACATGGTTGCTGATTTTCTTGCTGAGGGGCGTAGTTAGAGAGAGGCGTTTTCCTAGGCTTGTACGTACTGATAAATGGAGTCTCTCATATATTAGGGGCCATTAAAGTATGTGGGGCTATTTTTGGGATGAACTTGGGACCTGATTTGTATTTTTTAGAGGTTTGGTTTTTTATTGTCCTTGGTTTAATTTTATTTGGTATTCATCTGCCGTAAGAGAGGGTTTTTAATAAAATTGGTGAGGAGGTCACTCGTGGACATGTGACCTCCAACTATTTAAAAATAATAATAATAATCTAATTCACATAAATATACTCTAAGCCAACAAATCAACTTATTGATCATTGTATTGTGCAAAAGTGTTCAAAGGAATTCAAATAAATTAAGCTACCACAAGAATTAAGCACATAATAAGAAAAATTTAGTATTTTCCAAAAATCCAACTCAATTTCAATCAGGTAATATCATATGCTTTTGATCATCAACCCCAAAACAAAACAAAAGGAAAAGAAAATATTTTTGTGATTTTTAGAATCTTTAAATATATATATTTGTGAAAATAAATAGATACTCTAAAATAAATGACCCATACCTCCAAACTTAAAGAACACATTGTCCCCAATGTGAAGAATCAAAAGAGTTGAAAAATTAAAAGGATAAAAGTAAACTTTCCTGAAAATGTTGCATGAGTGTAATAATAGGTCTAGAAAAGTATTACAAAAGTGCTATGATAAGTCTAGAGTAGATAACAACATTGGAGGCAGTCATTTGGGTGTTGCGGCACCGGCTCTCTAGTGTGTACGCCTGGGTGGTTTCAATGGAGTGTTGTGGTAGGCTCTTCTAGTGCAGCGACGCGGAGCTGCCATTTTTTTTTAAGCAGACTTTTTTTAAGCAGACGAAAAATAAGAATTTGCAAAGTGAGAGCATGAAAAATAAAATAAAAGTGAAATAATTAGAAAATTAAAATAAAATAATGGAAAGAAATTTGGTTTGCCTCCCAAAAGCGCTTGGTTATAGTCTTTAACTTCACGTTTTCTTCTTTGAATCATCGATCAAGCAAATCATTGGAGACTTTTTGCTTGTTGAAATCTCCTTTTAAGTAGGGCTTTAGACATTGGCTATTAACTTTGAATGTGTCTTTTGAGTCGTTAGAAACCTCAATAGCACCATACGGAAAAACTCTTGTTACCATGAATGGTCCGAACCATCAGGATTGTAATTTTCTGGGGAAGAGGCAAAGTCTAGAATTATAAAGAAGAACTCTTTGGCCAACTTCAAAGTTTCTCTTGAGAATGTGTCTATTATGTCATCTCTTGGTTCTCTCCTTGTATATGTGAGCATTCTCATAGAATGTATGTCGAAACTCATCCATCTCGTTGAATTGTAATATCCTCTTCTCACATGCTGCCTCCATGTCAAAATTAAGAGTATTGGTAGCCCAATAAGCTCTTTGCTCCAACTCCACCAGTAAGTGACATACCTTCTCGAAAACTAGACAATAGGGGGACATACCAATTAAAGTTTTGAAGGCTGTTCGGTATGCCCATAGTGCATCATCTTATTTTTTGGATCAATCTTTCCTTGAGTTGCTCACAGTTTTCTCCAATATTTGTTTCAGCTCTCGGTTGGAAATTTCTACTTGTCCACTAGTTTGAGGATGGTATGGAGTGGCAACCTTGTGTGTAACATCATATTTGCTCAAGAGTGCCTCAAGTTGTTGGTTGCAAAAATGTTTTCCTCCATCGCTAATTATTGCTCTTGGAGTTCCAAACCGTGTGAATATCTGCTTTCTCAAAAAATTCATCACAACTTTAGAATCATTTGTAGGGAGGGCCACTGCCTTTACCCATTTGAAAACATAATTTACAGCTACTAAAATGTATTAATTAGAGAAAGGAAGGAATGGCCCCATGAAATCTATGCTCCAAATATCAAATATCTCAACAACAAGTATATTATTTAATGGCATTTCATTTTTTCAGGAAATATTACCACTCATTTGACATTTATCAATAGAATAAACAAAAGCATAAGTATCTTTAAAAATGATGGGCCAATAAAAACCTAATTGGAGCACTTTAGCTACCATTTTGTTCACTCCATGTTGCCCACCAACCTCTAATGAATGGCAATGTCTTAGGATCGACTCTATCTCTTCCTCAGGTACACATCTCCTAACCACTTGATCACTACAATGCTTGTAGAGAAAATGTTCCTCCCAATAGTAGTGATTGGCCTACGAAAAGAATTTCTTCCCTTATTGGTTTGTAAAATCCGAATTGATCACATTACTTACCAAATAGTTTACATAATATGCATACCAAGAAACTTGTGTTACAGGTAAAACAAAGAGTTGTTCATCAAGGAATACCTCATTTATTGGAGAAAGTGGGGCTCCTTCTTTGGTTGTGTGCTCAAGTCTAGAGAGATGATTAGCGACTTGATTCTCGGTTTCTTTTTTGTCTTTGATCTCCAAATCGAATTCTTATAGGAGTAAAATCCACCTAAGTAACCTTGGTTTAGCTTCCTTTTTAGCTAACAAGTATTTAAGAGTAGAATGATCAGTGTAAACAATTACTTTTGACCCAACTAAATATGATCTAAATTTATCAAAAGTAAAGACCACGGCTAACAATTCTTTTTCTGTAGTAACATAATTTAATTGGGCATCCATCAAGGTAAGACTCGCATAGTAGATAACATGGAGAATCTTGTTCTTCATTTGTCCAAGTACAACTCCTATTGTATAATCACTTGCATCACACATAAGTTTAAATGGAAGGGCACAATCCGATGCACATATTATTGGGGCTGAACTTAGCTTCTTCTTCAAAAGTGCAAATGCTTGCAAACAATCATCGAAAAAGTTAAATGGAGTATCTTTGACCAAAAGAGAACAAATGGGTTTAGTAATTTTAGAAAAATCTTGAATAAAATGACGATAAAACCCCGCATGTTTCAAGAAACTTCTCACGCCCTTTGCCATGCTAGGTGGAGGTAATTTTTCGATGACCTCTACTTTGGCTCGATCTACCTCAATGCCCTTAAAAGAAACTTTATGCCCAAGTACAATTCCTTCCTGCACCATAAAATGACATTTTTTCCATTAAGAACAAGTTTAGTTTCTTCACATCTTTGTAGAACTAAAGATAAATTATTTAAACAATTATCAAATGAAGAACCAAAGATAAAAATATCATCCATAAAAATTTCAATAAACTTTTCACCATATTCGAAAAAATGGCCATCATGCATCATTGAAATGTGGCCGCAGCATTGCACAAACCAAATGGCATCCTTTGGTACCAAATGTTCCATATGGGCAAGTGAAAGTGATTTTTTCTTGATCTTCTGACAAAATTTGGATTTGATTGTATCCCGAGTATCCATCTAAGAAATAATAATAAACATGACCGGAGAGTCGTTCCAACATTTGATCAATGAAAGGGAGTGAAAAATGATCTTTTCGTGTGGCATCATTGAGCTTGCGGTAGTCTATGCACACTCTCCAAAACCGTGGCCGTTCTTGTTGGGATGAGTTCATTATTTTCATTCTCTACCACCGCCACTCCTCCCTTCTTGGGCATTACTTGCACCGGACTTATCCGTGAGCTATTAGAAATAGGGTAAATAATTCCGGCATCCAAAAATTTGAGAACTTCCTTTTTTACAACTTCTTGCAAGTTCGGATTAAGTCTCCTTTGTGGCTGCACTGTAGGCTTATAATTCCCTTCCATTAAAATCTTGTGCATGCAAAGTGAATGGCTTATTCCCTTAATGTCAGCTATAGTCCATCCCAAAGCTTGCTTGTGAGCTCTCAAAACTCGAAATAACTTCTCTTCTTCAAGACCTGTCAAATATGAAGAAATTATTGCGGATAAAGATGAATCATGTAAATAAGCATATTTAAGATGAAAATGAAGAGGTTTGAGTTCTAAAGAAATGGCCTCAATAACGGATGGCTTTTGTGGAGTAGTGCTTTCACCCAATGTTATGTTTTCTGGCTTCCCTTTAAGCAAGTAAGACAGAGATGCTTCCCAGTAGTGTGCACAATTGCTTATCTTGGAATTCTCAGAATCGGTAGTGTTGGATTGAACACGACATGCCTCAAGTGGTTCCTTAGGATAACTCTCTTCAAAATTCTCTACCACAAGTTCATCAATCACATCTATATTGAAGCATGTATCGGTTGTTGACGGATATTTCATTGCATCAAATACATTAAATGTAACTTGTTCATCTTGCACCCGTAGTATTAGTTTCCCTTGTTGCACATCTATGAGAGTTCTTCCCGTGGCTAAAAACAGTCGACCAAGAATAAGTGGGGTTTCTTGATCTTCCTCCATATCTAAAAACAATAAAATCTGCAAGGAAAATAAACTTGTCAACTTTAACAAGATCATCCTCTACTATGCCTCTTGGTCGTTTAATGGATCGGTCCGCCAATTGAAGTGAAACAGTAGTGGCCTTGACCTCTCCTAGCTCCAATTGCCTGAAAATAGAAAAGGGCATCAGATTTATGCTGTGGCCAGTCGGACACAAGTCCCTCGACTTGCCGAACTTCATGAACAATAAGCCGAGTTCCTAGACTCGTAAAGAAGAAGAGGTTGGGCCAGAACATCCCAAGCTCTGCCCAAGTGGCCAGTCAGACACAAGTGCCTCGACTTTTCAAATTTTGTGAACAATCCGAGTCCATAGACTCGCCACAGAGAAGTGGTCGGGCCAGAGCATCCCGAGCTCTGCCCAAGTGGTAGGTCGGACACAAGTCCCTTGACTTGCTGAACTTTGTGAACGATAAGTTGGGTCCCTAGACTCGCCACGAAGAAGTGGTCTGGCCAAATGGCCAGTCAGACACAAGTCCTTCGACTTGCCAAAATTCATGAAAGGAAAGGAAATGCTTAGAGATAAGTGAAAATACACAGGCAAGAGGCATGCAGTCCATATAATATAGATAAAGGTGTACATCAAGCAGCCTTGCAGGGCAAAAAAAAAAAAAAGAGAGAGAGAGGGAGAGAGAGAGAGAGAGAGAAGAAAAAAAAAGTTTGAACAAGTGCAGCTATCAAGGTGGAGGAGGGGCATCCAGGAAGGCGAGCGGCAACACGTCCTTCCCAAGGATCGTGACAAACGCGAAGGCTCAGGATTCGGGCTCAAGGAAAGCCAAGTTCAGAGTGCTGAGATTGGTCACAGGGTGCTTTCATATATAGTCTCTTAGCCGCTCGAGACCCATTTTGTAGCCATATCCCCAAGCCTCATCCCGAACAGCTCTAGCACCCTTGATTTGGGACATGATCACTCCCCAGTAGGTGCAACTAGATGCCAGGCTGGACTCCATGGCTGAGATATGAACGTCTCAGGCCAAGATGATGTCGGTTGCAGCTACCAGCTTCATTTCCAAGGAGCGGGCCTAGGCCTCGTGTTGCTATACAAAGACTTTCTAGCGACGGACCAATCGGGTCAGCTCGAAGTGCTTGGATAACTACCGTGAGTGCCACCCGGCGTCTGAGGCATGCTCCTTAAGCAGCTGGTCCCTTTCTCACCTGCACTCCAACTCCAACTCCTTATCTCGCCTCCACAAGTCTCGTTGAACCCCGACGCGCTCGTCCTTGAGACGTATGCACTTCGACGTGACGCGGAAAAGCTCTTCCTTGGTCCTGCCCAACTCGCCCTCCACAAAGGTCTTCTCGCCTCAGAGCTCCTTGCCCCTCTCTTGCAAGAGCTTGTTACGCTCCCTCAATGTGTCCAAGTCCCCTACCAGGGCTTCGCATTCAAGGATCACCTCCTCCACCTCCCGGTTCACCTTGAGAACCTCCATACGGGCAAGAAGTGCTAGGGAGCGTAGTGCCCTATTTTCCTCCTTCAGCTCCCCACGCTCCTCCACGATCATACCGGCCAGCTAGTCCGCAACCTGCATCACAAGCAATGTTAAAAGGGAAAAAATTTTGGAGGACTGAACAAAGTGCAAACAAAATATACTTGGGCGAAGAGGGGCCTTAACCTCTTAGCCTCCCAGTCAATCGCTTCAGCCTGAGCTCTCTCGAAACTCGGACCCATCTTCTAGGCCCCCTCTGTCCCAGCATATGGGGACGGCCCGACGTCCCCCAATTGCAACGAAGGCCCAGACGTGCCAGGGGCGGATTCGAAGGAGAGGCCTGCGTCGCGATCACCCGGTACTTCACTGACGTCATTGACTCCCATTGGCTCAAGTGCTGGCTACAGCAACACCGGCTCCTCAAACTCAGCAAGCCACAAGGAGGGTTCCTCAGTCGTCGCAAGCACTCCTTCGATTGTGGAGGCGGCCTCTACCCTAGGAAAGCCTGACTCACCCGCAGGGGGAGACTGCGGCCTTTCCTCATCCTAAGCCAAGTAGGAGCCAACGTCTGGCTCCGGGGAGTGGCCGAAGGAAGGTGATGGGATAGACAAGTGGTCATCACTTAACTTCACAGGAAAGGGAGAACTTGGCCCGGCCTCCTCTCAGTCAATCCGCCTAGGACCAGTAGTAGAAAAGGGAGCTTCCATTACAATGGTCAAAGGAACAGGGTCCTCTAGTGAAAGTGATTCTTCGAAGGAGGGGAATGACTTGACCTCCAATGTAGGCCTGCGGGGTGCAAGTTTGATAAAGGTGTTGAAGAAAGCCATCTGAAGGTCGTCGTCACCTTCCTCCTCAACAACAGCATAACCCGAGGTCAACGAGGCCATGGGCGGCACGAACGGGGGGGCGATGCGCCTCCTGCGTAGGGGTTTGACGAGAGGAGGAGACTGGGATCTCATTGCGGCCGAACCATTTGCCATCCCCGAGAACAGTACGGAAACGAGAGCCCTCAGCCTCGCTCCCAGATGCCCCACAAATGTTGTCACAGCCCGCCCGACCCAGCTTCTCTTTATCGCCGGCCACAGGAGGGTTAGAATGGCGTTTCCGACGTTGAGGCGAATGGGAATCCTTCAAGAAATCCCGACCCAACACGTATAAATGGTCGAGGACAGGAACCTCACGATGTTGGCTTCCGTCAACACCATGTTGGTCTCGATGTCGATGGGGTGGGCCGCCACTCAAGCTTGCACGGCTACCAGTCTGGCCTCCTCTCTTCGGTTCAGCATGATGGATAGGTTCTTGTTGTTGGGCATATACGACCAGATGGCCCGGATTGGGAATTCCTGGTGAGCCTCGTCCCCCTCTAGGTACTCCCATCCCGAGCCGGAGACAAAAAATAACCGCTGAGACGAGTCTTTGATGTGGGAGTGCCCCTCTAGGCCTCAAGGAAAATGCAGAAGGATGGGAAGCAAAGATGGCAGAAAATGGGAGAAATGGGGGCTTTATATAGAGAAGGACATGACGGTTGACATTCTGCAGACAATGAAACGAACCCGAGCCAAAAACCCAAGGGACGTGCCAAGTCTTGAGAAACGTGCGGAGTGGCCTCGTGGAACCTAACTGACGCAAACCCACGAAAGCGTAAGGAGCAAGTGACGGGCGCGTGGGAAGTATTGTCCAATACGCAAACTAGTGCATGGTCGGACTTCCCCCTGCCTTGAACTGTTAGATAACGAAGGGGTGGGAAGAACCCGTCAAGCCATTAATATGCAATCGAACAGTCGAGGGGTGTCGGGGATGCGCCAAGGGGAACTGACTCGAGAAAGGCGGAAGGAGACGTTTTGAATTCTCACCACATGTGTATGGTGGGAATTCGAGGGGTACTGTGAGGGAGGTCGTTCCCAGGATCGGGCCGAACCACACGAGCCCAACCCACGAGCCACTTATGGGTCTAAGGGTAGCCCGGAAGTAGGAAATCAGTATGAAAGGATAGGATGGGCCAGGTCGAGAAGGGAGAGGTCAGCCCAGGAAGCCCAGAAAGAAGCAACAAAGTCACACGCGCGGGACATGGATCCCTTAGTCAGAAGGCCTGACACCACTACTAGCCAAAAATCTACATACACAAGGTCAAGGACAATCCTAGTCCCTGGACACCCGGCTGGATAGACCTAGAAGGTGGGCGCGCCAGGCCGAGACCACGCCGTATTTAATGAAGGTCGGGAATGGACACGCCATGACGTGAACCCTGGACTATCAGCGGTTCTCACAATCAGGCATGGATGACTTATCGTGTGGTAGAATATCGGGAGAGGGCACGACCTGAGTACGGAGCAACATCACCACGATCGACTTGCTAGGGGAACACACAACCAGGTATATATACCTCCCTCGTGGGGGTAAAAAACTTTCTAAGCACTTCATTTGAGCTCATTTAATTACAGACTGCCAAACTGATTTAGGCATCAGAGGTGTCTCTCATCATCCCGAGCCCCCATTTCTCTATATTCGCAGGAACGGATCGACCCATCGCGGAGTTGCTTGGGCTGCAAAACATGACATCAACCAATCAGTCAACCAATGCAAGACTGCAGAAGATCAGTACTAGTTCTAGTCCATTTGTACATATTTTGATTCACTTCATGCTATAATTACTTAAATACTTTGCATATGAACTTCAAACTCATTAATGACAGAATCAATTAAGCTTTGCTTCAATCTGTTGTTTTCTTTTATAGGTGTTACAAGGGACTGCGCAGTCACGTACAAGTTGCAACTGCATGATGTGTTTACTGAAAATAGTGATGGTTTTGCTAATTGCCGATTAAATGATCTCTCCAAACAGGCAAACACGCCGCTGATTATCGTTGGCATGGACGGGAAATTATTAAGTATTCTTATGAATTATGATAGAAGGAAAATATTAAATATCCCTACTCTAAGTATACCTAATAAATATTCCACATAAACTCTATTCTTCACTGGTCATCGGTCATTAGCAGCCACAAATCGCGGTTGAGGTGTGAGATTTCTCTTACACACAAGGCTTTCAATGGCTCCAAATAGAACTTTAGAGAAATCCTCGAGGACATCTTCTGTAGCTAGCTAGCTCTAAAAACTTGGAACTTGTGGGATATATAGATAGGAGTGCAATTGGATTTTCTAACCTAAATGATTACTTTTTTTAGCCTAAATATGATTGAGCCTAAAACATTATTTTCAGCTCAAAAGACCATGCATATATATAACCCATTAACTAAATAAATGCTACAATCAATAAGCCAAAGTACACTAATCAGTTTAATTTAAACATGCATTTAATAATGGTTAAGAAAACCTAATAAAAAATGCATATAAAATATTCCTAAAATCCCAAAACATGCATATAAAAACCAATTAGTCCAACGTTAAAAAAAAAAATCTTTAAAAATACAATAAAACAATTGTAAATGCAACCACCAAGTAAAAGGTCCAACTACAAAATAACCGTCTACCAACTACTTACTTAAAAAATGTACTTATCAAAATATATAATATATATTATAAGTACGTAACTTAATTTGTAATATAAACATGTTAATGTGTTTTAAGAGTAAGTTGATATTAAAGAAGGACAAATAATAAGATTCAAAATTCATTTTATTTTAATTTATAATAAGTATGATTTTTATATATATAATACAAAAAAATTAAAAATATATATTTCAGTTCAATTTGGTCTAATTCGCTTTTCAAATCATGAAATTGAGGACTGAACTAGTTTTTAATCGGTTTCGATTTTCGGAAATTAAGGTGGAGTTTGGATAGTGAGATGAGATGTGATGGTTTAAAATGAAAGTTAAAAGTTTAATAAAATATTATTAGAATATTATTTTTTAATATTATTATTATTATTATAAAATTTGAAAAGTTAAATTATTTATTATATTTTATGTAAAAATTAAAATAATGAAATAAGATAGATTGAGATAGTTTTGATATCCAAACTTAACCACCGAACCGATATGATTCGGTTTAGTAGGATTTTTAAGTGATATACCACCAACTTGTTTACCATTATGGATTAAAATAATATATTTTTTAAAATTTTAGTTTTACTTTTATTTTGATGTGATTTTTTTAAATATTTAAAAAATATTATTTTATTAAGAGTTATAAACACTTTTTACCTATTCCTGATTGATTTACAACGGTAGTTACGGTGACAATACAAAGTTTTCTAGGGTGAGGAGCTAAGGCCCTTGGGCCTCCACTAAAATTGGATCACCCAAGGATTTTTGGACTATATCCAATTTGATCTCTTTAGGCCCAGTTTGGATATAAGAAGTGTTTCATCTCATCTTATCTTATCATTCTAATTTTTTTTAAATTTCTATATAAAATATAATAAACAATTCAATTTTTTCAAATTTTAAAATAATAATAATATTAAAAAATAATATTATAACATTATTTTATTCAACTTTCATCTCAACTCACTATCCAAACAGCACCTTAGGCTCATAATTTAAATTCAATTTGTTCATATACAAACCAAATAGCATGAGCTTTGTATTATTTTTCTCACCTTTCACAGAAGGGGATTTTGAAGATATTTTAATATCTACATCTTTACTATAGGGATCAACATTGCATTGAAGAATGAGATGTAATATAGAAATGAAAATCATACAAACAACCTTATTATATCTTTTACATTAAAATTTAGATCTACTTGTAACACGGACACTCAAGTGTAACACCACTTCCTCGACAAAGTGTCACATCGACAATTTTTCTTATTATGGTAAATGTAATGGTTTTATCAATATCTGTCACGTTAATAATGTTATACAGATTTGGGTCAATTGGGGTGCTACATGCAGCAAGACTCCTATAATCACAAAATATAATATTTAAGAGGAATGAGCTTTTTACTCTTCATGTTTAGCCACATCACCAACTTCTCTATTATGTCATTAAATAAAAATCAAATAACATGTAATTAGAGCTAAAAATTATTGAATGCGAAATAATATAACTAATTAAGTTAGTTATTTTTATTTAAAGTTAGTAAAGCCTTTTAGTTATGTTTTTTTTTTCTTGATTTTCTCTCATTGTTTTTAAATACCGTACCGTACGGCCATTATATGCCATACCGGCCACTGGTCCGGTACAGGTATTATATATATTTCGTACCGGCTCAAATACCAGCCTGTATTTCGGTTTTTAATTTTTTCTTTTTCTTTTTATTTTTTCAAACTACAAGCTCATTTTTTTACCTTCAATTCAGACTAAACTACTTATAATTTATAAATATGTATTTATATATAATTTATTCACATATAGAATATTATTTTGAAATATAATATAATTTATATATATATATATAATTTATTCATATATCAACTATCTCGAAATGGTACACGAAACGGTACCGGAACCGAAATATTTCGTTCTAGTGCCTTGACCGGTACGGCGTTCGGTCATATATTATAAAATTGATGTAATATAATTTTTTTTTTTTTTTTAACCAATGAATCTTAAAACCCATTTAAATTTTAGATGGATTTTAAAAGAGCTGAGTTATTACTCTTGATAGTGGGCTTTACATAGGCACATGATGCATTTGAGCAAAGTATGTGAGGTTTCCTATCAAAAGAGAGTAGACGAAGAGAATATGACCAAATTTTAGAGATCAAGGTGTTAATAACACATTGATGCTTTTAATCCTAAAACATGCTCTATTTTGGGGGGGAAAAGGAGGATCCAACCCTATATATGTACCTTCAAACCCAAACCAGTACTCCTTGGATATCCAAATTCTAAACCCCTTCATCTAAGTCAAGAATTTTCTCTCCCCACAAACAAGTACTCCTTGGAATCGATCCTTAGCTAATTAGACAAACCTTCGAACCAAACAGTGCCGACGCAATACTCAATATATGGATTCCTCGTGATGGGCCCATTCCTAAAGGGACAATGCTAGGTTGCACACTAAGGCCTGGTTTGAATATAAGACGTGTCTCATTTCATCACATTCTATTTTATTGTTACAATTTTTTAAATTTTCACACAAAATATAGTAAATAATTCAACTTTTTCAAATCTCAAAATAAAAATAATATTAAAAAATAATATTCTAACAATATTATATTCAACTTTCATCTTAACTCACTATCCAAACCACACCTAAATTTGCACTTCAAATATGCACACTAGTGCAAATAGTCATTTTCTTAATTATTAAGAAAAATAATACAAAAATACAAAGTCATTAATAGACACTTCTTTAATTATTAAGAAAAAATTTTAAAAATTAAAATATATGAGTGGACACATTTAAGAGTCATATTAGCATTTTCCTTCCTAAAGATTCATTCAACGTAATATTAGCATCCAATAAATGCTTGATTTATAAAATTATTTTGATTAGAAAGTAAATTTGACATCAATTTATAAATTTACTTTTGAAAATCTGTTTCTAAATATAACAATTCTCAAACAAAATTCATGAGAGAGAAAGATGTCCATTATCAAATATTAGAACACTTTTTTTTAGTCCTGTGTAATTTCCAAGATAAGATATAGAAATACTCACCATGGCGTTTTAAGGTTCCGTTTGGATACAGAAATAGTTTTATCTCATCTCATCTCATTATTATAATTTTTTTAAATTTTTTCACAAAATATAATAAATAATTTAACTTTTTTAAATTCTAAAACAAAAATAATATTAAAAAATAATATTCTAACAATATTTTATTTAACTTTTATCTAAAACCATCTCATCTTATCTCACTATCTAAACGAGACCTATTGACACTCTAATTTTATTGATAAATCTCATTTATAAGGGAGGAATAGCTACGTCAAACTTTTAAACTTAACTTGCTTTGAAAACAAAACAAATCATGAAGGTAAAACGTAGGTTGTCTTCGTAGATCGTCTACTATTAACAAAGCAAATTACGAAAATTGTCAAAGAACATTCCCTAGCTTGTGAAAAAAACAAAAAAAAATCCCTCCAACTTTCAAGAAAACCCAAAAAACCTCGGATGGAAAACTATAAAAATTACTTGTAAATACAAATATAGAAAGAAACACATGAATTTCCTCTAAAAGAACTCTAATTCGGATTCATCCTTTGTTATCCAAAACGGAAAAGCAAATTCTACAATGTTCCTTCATCAATAAAAGATTGACAATTGCTTAATAAAAATGTTATATACTTTGAAAACACGTTTTTTTGTAATAATAATAATAATTATTATTATTATTATTATTATCATGTTCTTCACTTCTTCTGCTTCCTAAGCTACTATTATTTTGGTCCAACTCATCACATTTGTAAGCCAAGAAATGTGTGCACGCGTCACGTCCAATCAGCCAGTGAAAAGTGGTGTCGTCGTGACACGTGTACAGGTCAATGACCTTGCCATTCTATATCACAAACTTGCCCTTGGTATTCCTTTTGGATGCTCTTTATAGCTTGTTGCTTTTTGGAAGCTACTACCATTCTTCTCATTTCCTCTAACCTCACTTCCTTTCTTCCGTTATAAAAACAGATCAAAGCCCTAGGACTCGAAGCGTGCCAATTTTCTGTTCAGGGGCTTTTCTTTTTTCTTTTCCCACTGCCAAAAGAAAAAAAACACTGTCCAAGACAAAGACTCGTCGAGTACCATGAAAATTTGCTTCATTAATGGTAGATTTTCTCGGAGCTGAGTGAGGTAGGTAAACTGCAACCTTTACATCTCTAAAGTGTGTTCCCTTTCAATATTCCTACACGCCAATATCTCTGGCTTAATGTCAATGCGGAAGATAGGAGGTGGTGTGTTTGGTGCAAGTAAATATTTCCTTCGGAAGTATCAGTTTGCTTGCAAATCCGAGTCAAAACGTAGGTATTTTGTACCCACCAGTGACTAAACTATACTGGGTTTCTTGCTAGTGCAAGAAATAATGTGACTTTTGCTTGTTTACTGCATTACATGAGCTGGCTTTAATCTCAGAGGAAGCAAGGAAAACTGTGTCTTGAGGTTTCATATAGGTGACTGCCCATTTGAGGAAAGCGGTGGTGTTTAGTATGCCTGTATACTAAGATGTCTTGGGTTGAATCTAAAGTGAGGCTGAGATATGGTTTTCTCACCAGCCCCCCTCTCTATCATCCGCTATCTTCTTCTCTCTCTTCGTCCCCTTCTTCTTCTCCCCCTCCTCCATTGCCAAATGTTAGTGGTTACCAGAAACAATCCGGAGGTAAAATAAGTCCAGCAATACTATTTATCATAATTATTCTAGCGGTCATCTTTTTCATATCTGGTCTCCTTCACTTGCTTATTAGATTTCTCGTAAAGCATAGATCTTCATCATCAATTACCGAATCCAATGGATACCCAGATATGTCTGAGTCCGATACTTTCCAGAGACAGTTACAACAACTCTTTCAACTTCACGATTCTGGCCTAGATCAAGCTTTCATTGATGCCCTCCCTGTCTTCCTTTACAAAGAGATAATGGGTCTGAAAGAGCCATTTGATTGTGCTGTTTGCCTCTGTGAATTTTCAGAACAAGATAAGTTGAGGTTGCTTCCCATGTGTAGTCATGCTTTTCACATTGATTGTATAGACACATGGCTACTATCTAATTCAACTTGCCCTCTTTGTAGAGGGAACCTTTACACACCTGGGCTTGCAATTGAAAGCCCAGTTTTTTATTTTGAAGATCGGAGGGAAGAAGATGGAATTTCGATTAATGGGGGAAGTGGGGCTCTTTCCGGGAAAAAGCCTGCAGAGAATGAGATTATGAGTGAAAAGAGGGTATTTTCTGTAAGACTCGGCAAATTTAGAAGCTCAAATGATGGAGGGTTAGGAGGAGGAATTGAGAGAAGAGTGGGAGAGACGAGTAGCAGCAATTTGGACGCAAGAAGATGTTATTCTATGGGATCATATCAATATGTGGTTGCCGATTCAGAGCTGCAAGTTGCCCTTTGCCCCAACAGAGTGGGTGCTAGTATGAGGATTGTGAAAGGGAGAGGCGGACAACACGGTAATTCCACAATTGATGGGGACAGTGAGGGGAAGAAGATTAACATTGGAAGTAAAGGTGAAAGCTTTTCTGTTTCCAAGATCTGGCAATGGTCTAGGAAGAGTAAATTCACAAATTCCTCAGAAAACCATATGGGTGGTACATCTTCTGTTACCGTGGGTTTGCCATGGTCTTCTGATAGATCTCAGGGTGCGTGAAGGTATTCAATGTGCATTGTAATTTTTGCATTTTTTTTTTCAATTAATCCATTTCTTATAACTTTTTTCTCTCAGCTTTTGCTTTTTCTTCTGGGTGATTCCTTTTCTATATGCTAACTCTGTAAGTTATGCTCATTGTTATTCAACTTTCTGGCAAACGGCTTTTACTTTATCTCGTCGATATAATAAATTTGTGATTTTGATAAATGCTATACTTTTTTCGAACTATTGAACTTTGAGCAAGGTATCAATCTTTAACTTTTAAAGTTATGCTATTTTCTTCCATGGGTGAGACTGGACCCGCAGCCGTGATAGGATCATCCTCACCATGTCTCGCTTGTTTGATAATTTCTCAGACAAAATGAACATCTTTGCTCATTATCCAAACTTCCCATGTGTGATTTCATTCAAACGACAAGGGAGTCTTTTACATGCAGAGATTTTTGTGTGAACAAAGGATTGACAGTGGAGTCAAATCACGTGTTGCTTTTTGGATGCTCCGAGTTTCTCTAGAAGTTTGCTTTTGTCTGAAAGAAATTCGTTCTCTCTCTCTCTTTTTTGATCTTTCTAGTGGAGACCCAATTCATGGTGGGATCCATGAAAAGTTGTGTATGGGACGCTTGTGATGAAGAGTAATTATTTGAAACGTTGACATTAGCCGGTGGTGGTGGTGGGTTGGCCGGTGAGGCTGGAACAGTGTGTTCCCCATCATATGATGGAATCTATCCTCGAGAATGATTTTAAGAACCTGAATCCAATGCCAAGTTCTCCTTGCAGTGTCTGCACTAAACAGCAAACTAACCTTAAAAGCTGTGGTATTCAGATGGGATTAGTAAAAAAAGAGTTGGATAGAGAGGTAAATAAAAAAAGAGTTGTTTTTTTTCCTGAAAAATTAGATCTGCCCCCAATTTAGGAGGGAGGGAGGGGTGGAAGGGGCAGGTATATGATGCTGGGAGAAAAATAGTATGAACAGATGCAAAATGAGATGTGTGGGAAGAGGGTGGGGTTGCCTTCTTGCCAACGTAATGGATGGCATGTGAAATCGGCAAGAATCACAAGCTGGTTTCTGAGGAAACTGACAGCAAGGCAGCCGAAAGTCAAGTTATCTGTATCGAAGTTGGTGAGCCTGAGATAATTATAATATATTAATACCAACTCCGCAGGAGACACACGGGCTCCCTCATCATACATATAAAGTTACGATTAATGCCATCTTTTTCAAGCTGAGAGAAAGAGGGAGAGAGTCTTATCCGAGGACCATATTGGCTCCTATCTTCTGTATAAAAGTCACCTAAATTAAATAATGGTCCGCATCGATAGATGAAATGAAAAGATTTATTATTTTTTTTTAGAAGTCTATGATTAGCAGAGCCATATTAAATTCGATGAAGTTTTTGCCACTTGTACAATGGGATAATTAAAAAGGAGAGAGGGAGCGAGGGAGAAAGAGTGCTCGTGACAAATCCATGATAGCGTAACTCATAACTACCTTGCCACTTTACCAGTACAACAAAAGTAATCGACATAACAAAAAGTTACAGAAATTCATGCATTTCAAGTCCAGATCGCTTTTTAAGTTCATGCGTCAAATAAGAGAGATACTAATGTAATGTAAACTCTTAATTTTTATTACTTTTTTTTTTAACATTTAATACAGACCAAAAATTTCATAAAGACAATAATAAATAGAACAATGCTACGTACAGTCTCCAAATAGAGACTGCATTGCAAGCCTAATTAATTTTGTCTTTAAATTTTTTTAAAATTACAATATTATCCTTATCAAAATGGTATTTTTTTCCATTTAATTATAAGATCCATTCCCGTTCACGTATTTATCTCTTTCACAATAATAAGACCAAAAAATTCATAAAGACAATAATAAATAACAATTCAACTTTTCTAAATTTCCACACAATAAAATAAACAATTCAACTTTTTCAAATTTTAAAATTAAAATAATATTAAAAAATATATTTGAACAATATTTTATTCAACTTTTAACTTTAATCTCATCTCATCTGTGAAAAGAAACGAGACTTAATTAACTGTTACCCGAACTTGAGAATATAACTCTAAACTACAATGCATATATCTTGTGTTATTCAGCAAATATCCGCTGATGTTTCACCAGCCAAGATATATCTATCTATGTCATACTCAAAATTCGGAGGGAAAATAATTAAATAAACAAATAATATTTGATGATATTTCACTGATAATGTTGAAGAAATATTACACAAAATCATGTTGCAGTATGCTAATCACTGTATAGTCACAGACTTTGATACCACCGAATAAAGCTCGTGAATAAATTCAAACTGGAAAATCAAACCACCTCAAGTACTCAATATGACATCATGAGCTCCCTCCTCTCTGTGCCTCTGACAGGCAAAATTTAATTACCAGAATTCCTTGTTGTGTAATAATGTACATAGAACACCTACATAAGGAAGTAAAATGTAAAAGGAAAAGGTGGGGGAAAGGTAGAGAAGCCATGATCCCAAATTAAATCAAAATCAGTCCCAAATCATACAGCCCCAAATTGAGGAATTGAAACAGAAGATTGCACCAACACCACATGCCGCAACATAGATGAGTGCTACCGCATCACAATCTTCAATGTATCAAAAAGGGCCATCCAAACTCACAAACCACGAGGGAAATTGTTGATTTGCCCTTCCTCCAAAATATCTTCATCGTTGCTCTTATAAGCTATCCTCATTCGCATGACAAGAGATTTCTGGAAATAAAATATAAACTTTGTAACTATATAGTATCTCACACAAAATAAAAAAGGTGAAGATTCCTTAAGATATGATCCAGCGGAATAACATAAGCCACAGGATCCTGGGCCCCATAAAAAGTCATGATATCCAAAACCAAGTAGCAGGTCAAAGTCTTTGTTGAGTATAGCTCTCTAGATTACACAATCAAGTAACTTCCATAAAACTAATTAGAAACCGTTACAACTTATCTCGCTAATTCATCTCAGACATTCCATGATGAGTTAACAGTGCACTTCTATCAAACGGGTCAGTTTGAGGTTCAAAAGACATTCGATGCGGCCTCAGAGGTTCCACCTAAACAGAAGGATAAAAAGATCCCGATTTTCACCGACATTGTTGTCGGTTGCTTGTATTCTTGGGTAAATAACTATAATTTGAATTCTATAAACCTGGCCATTTTAGGTATGTATACCGTTAACTCCTATTAAAGGTATGCATACTGCTATCAATAGAAAGTAAGGAACTCCAAACATTATTAATAAATTGGTTCATCTACTATGATGGTATCCACATCCCAGTGCTGCTTTTACGAGGCATAATATAAATCTTATACATACATACACACATACACACAAAAGTAACTTGTAAATTGTTTACGTGCCAACTTGTACAAAGCAACCCCTACTGTTTAGGTGCCAAATCTTATACAACTTTTGTGCACAAAAAGCAACGCCTACTGTTTCTGTGACGTTGGAGTATGAGAAACCCATTGCCCACCCACAACTTTCTGAAAAACTCTTGGCACCGACGTGAAGCAAGAGCTTCCTCCACCATCCTTGCCAACCATGAAGCTGACGTCCCATTAATGAAGAGAAACAAGACCATTCTTCTACTCCTCTCGGTAATACGAAAGCTATTAGCAGCCACCTTCACAAAACTGAAGGTTTTAGACTCCACTGTAAAGCTTCCATCGACATCCATATTAAAACAGCAGCAGAGAAAGGGAGAAAAGAAACTAAAAAAGGAAAAAGAAGAAGAAGAAAGGGTGAAGAAACAGAGAATCAACTCCGGCGAGAAGTGCCGGAGAAAGGATTACATGCATGTTTGAGAGGAGAAAGAAATGTGTATGGAGAGAAAAAAGTGTTACTTCTACAAGTTGGGAAACAAAAGTAAACTGGTTCAATTGGGATTTCTTGTTGTACATTCTTGGCAGGCACGGTTTCGGGGAAAGATGGTGTCAGTAGATAAAACATTGCATCACAACTGTTAGTTTCTCCACTTTGATCAATGGTACCCCCGAAGGTTTCTTTCGCAGCTCTAGGGGTTTGAGACAAGGGGACCCTTTATCTCCTTTGTTATTCATTTTAGTGATAGATGCATTGAGTAGAATGTTGGAGGGGGTGGTGGATAGAGGTTTCATCTCGGGCTTCTCAGTGGGTAGTTCCTTGCATGAAAACTTATCAGTAGCTCATCTCCTTTTCGCTGATAATACGTTGATTTTTTGTGACTCAGACTCCGATCAGATTCTCTCCTTGAGAGCCCTCCTTCTGTGTTTCGAAGCTGTCTCAAGCCTCAAAGTGAACTTATCAAAGTCCGAGCTAGTTCCAGTTGGCTTGGTTAATAATCTAAGTGAAGTGGCTGCCATCTTGGGCTGCAAGGTGTCACTCTTGCCTATGAAGTATCTGGGACTTCCTTTGGGGGCTCCCCACAAATCTAAGGCAATGTGGGATGGGATTGTTGAGAAAATTGAATGCAAACTGGTGGGTTGGAAGATAATTTACTTGTCTAAAGGCGGCCAAATCACGCTTATTAGGAGCACACTTTCTAATCTTCCAACATACTTTTTATCTTTATTCCCTTTGCCTGCAGCCTTTGCCTGCAGGGGTGGCACATAGACTGGAAAAGATCTTCAGTGACTTCTTGTGGGGAGGGCTAGAAGATGAAAAAAAATTCCATTTGATTAAATGGGATAAAGTTTGCACCCCTTTGTCTTGCGGTGGTTTGGGGATTAGAAAATTGAGAATCTTCAACAAGGCTCTACTTGGAAAGTGGCTATGGCAGTATCATCAGGAAGGGGACGCCCTTTGGAGAAGCATCATCGACATTAAATACGGGAGCATTTGGAGAGATTGGTGTTCTAATGTAGTAAGAGGGGCCTATGGGGTGGGTGTTTGGAAATTCATTCGAAATGGATGGGAAGACCTACTCGGTAATTTCAAATTTGAGGTGGGAAGGGGTACGCGTATAAGATTTTGGCATGATATCTGGTGTGGCGATGTGGCCTTGGAAAATAATTTCCCCTCGCTTTATAGGATTGCGTCAAACAAGGATGCTTCTATGGCTGATAATATGAGCATTTCCGCTAATTCTCTTCATTGGTCAGTGAGTTTTTCTAGAGCTGTACAGGACTGGGAGGTGAACGACATTGTTGATTTCTACAATGTTTTATACGAGTTGAAAGTACAAGCAGGTAGGGCAGACGGACTAATATGGACACACACTGGAAACAAGAAATTTTCAGTCAGCTCTTATTACAAGTTTTTGACGGTTCATCCCACCAATGCCTTTCCTTGGAGGAGCATTTGGAGCAGCAATGCACCCCTTAAAGTTCCCTTTTTCGGCTGGTTGGCATCCCATGGGAAAATATTGACTATTGATAAACTGAAAAAGCAAGGCCTCTACTTAACCGATTGGTGCTTTATGTGCAAACACAGCAGCGAATCAGCAGACCATCTACTTCTCCACTGCGAAGTAGTCAAGGCTTTATGGGAAGACATCTTCACTAGGCTTGGTATTGCATGGGTGATGCCCAGGAGGGTCTTGGATTTATTGTCATGTTGGAGAGGGATTAGGGGCAACCGTCACATTGCAGCTGTTTGGAAGACGGTGCCTCTATGCTTAATGTGGTGCACATGGATCGAAAGAAATGGTCGATGTTTTGAAAATAGGGAACGCTCTCCGGATAGTTTTAGGGCCTTTTTCTATCACACTTTGTTGCTTTGGGCTTCTTCTATTGTATTGAATGGGAAGGAATTTTAATGACTTTTATGCTACTTTCCGTAGAGCGTAGTTTGTAACTAGGCTTTTTCTTGTACACTTCCCGTGTACTTGGGCATTGCCTTTTTACGTGGATTAATATAACTTCTTACTTATCAAAAACAAAACAATCTGCAGAACAAGCTAAGACTAACATAAATCTCCATATGAGAGACCCAAAAGAAAAGTAAAAAACAGCCTGACAATGAAAGAGTCAATCTGGATAAATTAGATTATAGAGGCATAGTTATTTTACTTATTTTTGTATAAGGGCATATAACTAAATTTTTTCTAAGACAATGAATCCCAGAGACTGTGCAAACGCAACATACCTTTTACCTGGTTAAACCCCGGACCCATGTAATGTTTCCCCATTACAAAAGGGCGTAACTAAATTAAAGCAGGGATAATAAAAAAAAATGATGCCACCTGGATAACAAACTGCAGATACTATTCAGTGTCATGAAATTCAGGTTCAGGACCATGCAGCTACATTTTTTTATCAATAAACAAAATTTTATTGACTATAAAGTAGACAAAGGCCCAAGTATACGGGACATATACAAGAGCGTTGCCTATGCATGCTAGGTTAGCGATGCAAGGAAGTCATGAAAAGACATGCTCAGGACCATGCAGATACATAAGAGAATATGCAAATTACCTTTCCATGTTGGCTGTTAGTGACTCTTAAATTTTGCGTGATGGATCCATTACCACTTGCAGGGAGAGTATTGCTACTAGCAGGATCTAAGTGCAGTTGAAGAAACTGTGGATTTACATCAACAGGAGATTTCAGAACCACTAACATGAAGAAAACATAGAGCATTTAAGAACATAGAAACCAGAGAACATAAGTGATCAATCCATACTCAGAACACAATATCTCATATAAATACAAAAGAAGGCAGGAGACACTTTAAAACAGCAAGTAAAATACCTTATAAAAAGAAGGGGGCTCCAATGATAAGTTTATATATTAAACAACATCAGAATAGACTGATAGAAGTTTTGAAGACCGCAAGAGGACAGCAGATGAATTTAAAATTTTCTTTTTTAAAAATTTGTTCCTTTGGGAGGGGGCAATAGATTTTAATGGGCTTAATGTCCATGAATATCCTTTTTTGGTTGTAAATCCTAGATAGGTATTACTCATGTATACGTCCTGTGTACTTGACTATGCCTTTTATTATGAATAAATACTTCTTGATTACCTATCAAAAATACAATATCAGAATAGGAATATTTAGCATCCTACCAGCTGGCATTACCTTTGGCCCGGAAAAAAAAAAGAAGGTGCCATTACCTTCGGAACTGCTGCCTGGAAAATAAAATCTGTATAGACATTTGGTGACAAATTTGTAAAAGTAGCCTGGATTGATGTTGTTTGTGGGTTTCCACTAGCCTTAGAGAAGCTAAACATTATTCTCAAGGAGCTGCTCTCAAACACGACGATGGATGGGTAAACTGGACCGTTGTCTTCTGTTCAAAAAGAAACAGCTATCACTATTTTGATATCAATATTTTGATGAAAACCATATCATCTGCCAAAAAAATCTCCAAGGGACACCAAAATTTACCAGGTATTGGTGAATTGGGGACAAAGCCATCCAACAAATCCATCATAGGAGCAGCTCCTGCAGGAGTAGCAGCTTGTGTAGAGAGTGCAGATGGAGAGGAGAGTCCCTCCAATGATGCATCTGGTGATTTGTTAACTTGACTGCTAGATAATATGTCAGTTATAGATGAGCTACTTTGTGCAGGAGGTGTTTCAATAGACAGGAGATCCAGTAGAACATCTGTGCCAGTTCTTGGAGCCTGATTTGTACCAGAAATCCCTGAAAGAAAAACACAAGTTAAATGCATGTATTAAGACTAGTTGATTCATCAACAACAACATGATACATGCCTATGTATACATACAATGAAATACTGCACATCTACATACACAAAGTATACATACACACATGTATGAGTGTTCTAGGAATTATGCTGAACCTTGGCAAATCCTCCACCAATCCACAGAAGGAAAACTTTTCCGGATCAGGGGTCTCAAAAACAGCCAGTATTATGGAAAGTGCTTAGAAAAATAAAAGAATCTATATCCTATGTTTTTATGCTACATTTAAGCCTTGATACATTCCAATACTAACCAGGTTGTTTTGATGCTGCTGAAAGATCAACACCAAGAAGATCCTGAAGAAAATCTGCACCAGAAGAGCTAGGTGCGGGGGCATCATCTGAACTTAGATCAAGTAAATCTACAAGAGGGGCTGCAGGAGGTTTAGTGACTCCATTAGGAAGATTAAGTGATGCCCCATTGGAAGTTGAAACTGTTGCTGGCGTTGAACCGGCCCTCCTTCCAATGAAAGTTGCCTCATCTAGGACAGGCATCCTTTCAACCAGTGCAGATCTGCATAAGTTGATCCATCAACTTTCCTTATAATATACAAATTTGCTTCAATTAAAAAAACCCTTCTGATGCTTCTCAATAAAGGGTGGGAAAGAAACTTTAACCGCTTAATGATTTAAATCTAAATACATTTACTGCATACCTAATATTCTGATGCTTCTCAATAACAGAATTGAATTCGATGGATCTCTGCTGCAATTCAAGCACAAGGCTTCCTCTGTTTTGAATGATAATATCTTGGATCCGCCTATCAATATAATTTAGAGAACAATCACACTTTCATGACAAAAAAGTGAGAAGGAACTTTTTTTTATTCATTTATTTAGGAAGATTAGCTAACTTTAGAAGACTTGAGGAATCTAGCAAAGACCAAGTCCAAAAACGTCACACTGTTCCCAAAAAATCCACAAATCAATACATATAACAGTATGTGCAAGATATATATATATATATATATATATATATAGAGAGAGAGAGAGAGAGAGAGAGAGAGAGAGAGAGAGAGAGAGGGAGAGGGGGGGGGGAGGCTCAACCATATTCATATCAAAAGACCAACCATATGCCCATAAATAACCAGCAATATGAAAAGCAAACAGTTCATATTAGGTTGAGCAACAAGTTTACAAACCCAAAACAACAAGGTCATCAGTGATGCATTTGCAGACGGTGGGTATTTTACTAGGAACTCTATACACCTTTTTTTTTTTTTGATAAATAAAAAGATATATTGCTCAAAGAATAGGCCTAGCCCAGTATTTACAATAGCGGACCCTGCTTAAGAGAGCGCCAAAGAGACAAGAAAATCATGAAGGGCCATGCCATTGAAATCAACTGCAATAGCCCAAGTACAGAGAGTGCTATAAAATAATGCTAACAGTTCCTCTAGCGATCTCTCCTTGTCTTCAAACGTTCGCGCATTTCGTTCCTGCCATAGACACCACAAGATGCACATTGGGATCATCTTCCAAACCCTTTTAATCTGATGTATACCTCCAATGTTTGGCCAACTAGCCAGCACTGCCACCACTTTCTCCGGCATGACCCACGCCAATTCTACCCTACTAAGTACCTCATACCATAAAGCCCTTGCAATCACACAATGCAACAGAAGATGGTCTACCGACTCACCCCCACACTTGCACATACAACACCAATCTACTAAAATAACCCTCCGCTTCCTCAAATTATCAGTCGTGAGTATTTTACCCAGCGATGCTGTCCACACGAAGAAAAGAACTTTAGGGGGCGCCTTATTCCTCCAAAGCCTTCTCCACGGAAATTGAGTACTTGGCTCATGGGATAGAGCTTTATAAAAAGAACGAACCGAGAATGCACCTTTTCCATCCGGTAGCCACCATAACCCATCTTCTTGTCGATTGCTTGGCTTCACAGAATACAGAAGCCTATAAAAATCTGCCAAGCTGTCCATCTCCCAATCCTGTAATGCCCTACTAAAGCTAATATTCCATTGAAATTGCCCACCCAACATCTCCATAACCTCCGCCACTAGAGCTTCTTTAACACTAGCAATTTGAAATAGAGGAGGAAAACGATCTTGTAAAGCATTATCACCACACCATATATCTTTCCAAAATTTAATCCTAGAGCCATCACCCAACTGAATACGGGTTTGGCGAAGAAAAACCTCCCAACCTCTTCTAATGTGTTTCCACAAGCCCACTCCATAAGTTCCTCTAACTTCTTTTGTGCTCCAACCCCCCCATGACTCACCATATTTGCACCTTATCACCTCTCTCCACAATGCATACGGTTCTTGACGATATCTCCACAGCCATTTACCGAGTAGCGCTCTATTGAAGGTCCTCATATTTCTAATGCCCAGACCACCTTGAGATATAGGGCGACATACTATTTCCCACTTGACCAGGTGAAATTTGAACTCATCCCCCAAACCTCCCCACAAAAAATTGCGTTGGAGTGTCTCAATTCTGTGCGCCACATTTGCAGGTATAGGAAATAGGTTGGTAAATTTGAGAGTGTACTCTTAATCAGTGTGAGCCTACCGCCTTTCGACAAATACAGTCTCTTCCAACTTGCTAATCTCTTCTCAATCTTCTCAATCACTGACTCCCATAAGGCGGGTGTCCGTGCTCTTGCCCCCAACAGAAGCCCCAAATACATCAACGACAGAGAAGCTACCTTGCAACCCAACGTACTCGCCAGTTGTCGAACATTTGGAACCATACCAATTGGCACCAATTCGGATTTGTCAAAATTCACTTTTAACCCGGAGACTACTTCGAAGCACAACAGTACTACCTTTAACGTACGCACCTGACTTTGATCTGACTCGCAAAACACTAGAGTATCATCTGCAAACAATAAGTGGGATATGTTAATGATCCCTCTATCCGGGGTTCCCACAGAAAAGCCCTCCAAATAGCCATTATTCGTCAAAGCCGAAATCATCCTGCCTAATCCTTCCATCACAACAACAAATAACAGAGGCGACAACGGATCGCCTTGTCTCAGACCTCGCGTGCTATGGAAAAAACCTGCTGGACTGCCATTTATTAAAATAGAGAATTTCGCCGTTGATATGCACCAACGAATCCATGTTTTCCACCTCTCTCCAAACCCACATCTCCCAAGTAGGTAGAGAAGAAAATCCCAGTTGACATGCTCGTACGCCTTCTCCATATCTAACTTACAAATGATCCCTGTTGAGCCTGCCCTTATTTTGCTATCTAAGCATTCATTAGCAATAAGTGCCGCATCTAGGATTTGTCTACCTTTTACAAAGGCGTTTTGAGGCTTGGTTATAATCTTCCCCACCAACTCACTTAACCGGTTTGCTAACACTTTGGAAATAATCTTGTAAACTCCACTTACCAAACTAATGGGGCGGAAATCCTTAACCTCACTTGCCCCCACCTTCTTTGGGATCAACGCAAGGAATGTGGTATTTAGGCTTTTCTCAAATTTACCAACTACAAAGAGTTCTTGAAACACCTTCATAATGTCTTCCTTAATAACGTCCCAACATTCTTGAAAGAAACCCATAGAGAACCCATCTGGCCCTGGAGCTTTATCCTTAGCCATTTTCCTCACTACTTCAACAACCTCCTCTTCCTCGAAAGCCCTCTCTAAACGAGACACATCATTCAGATCAATGGAATCAAATGCCAAGCCATCAAGAGACGGCCGCCAACTGGCGGGTTCAGTTAGTAGTTGCTCATAAAAGCCAACTACATGGTCACGAATAACATGGTCTTCTCTGCACTCCACACCTTCAATTCTCAACATCTCAATGTTGTTGTTTCTCCTATGGGAATTTGCTACACGATGGAAAAACTTTGTGCTGCGGTCACCTTCTCTGAGCCACAATGCTCTTGACTTTTGCCTCCAAGAAGTCTCTTCAGATAAGATAATTCTCTCTAACTCAGCATCCAACAAAGTCTTCCGAGCTACTTCATCCGAAGTAAGGGATCTAGTTTCTTGGAGCCTCTCAAGTTCTTGTATCTCCCTCAACTTGCCTTTCTTGTTTTCACCTACATCACCAAAAAATTGCCTGTTCCACAACTTCAAATCTTTTTTCAACATTCTCAATTTACCAGCCAAGATGAAGCTAGGGGTACCTTGAAGCTGATACGAGGACCACCACTGCCTTACTCTTTCAACAAAACCATCAGATTTTAGCCACATGTTTTCAAATTTAAAGTACCTTTGCCCTCCTCGGAGGCCACCACAGTCAAGCAAAATAGGCCAGTGATCTGAGCTAATACGAGGCATGCGCTTTTGCCAGACATCTGGGAAATGACATTCCCAATCTGGCGAAATTAAGAAGCGATCCAGCCTAGACCAACTTTGGTTGTTAGCCCACGTGACGGGTCCCCCAGCAAGAGGCAAATCTACCAAATTCAAGTCAGCGATGCATGCTGAGAATTCTACCATAGCTGGACGTCCTCTTCTATTTCCGGATGACTCGCTCGGGAATCTAGTAACATTAAAATCGCCCCCTATACACCATGGAAGGTTCCACCAGTATTCCGGCTAATTCTTCCCACAACAATACTCTGTTACTGTCTATATTTGGGCCATAGACACCTGCAAATGCCCACAAGAAGTTATCTGCAATACTCTTAAAAGAGCACGCTACTGCATACCTTCCTATGAATTCCTCCACTATCTCCACTACTCTTCTATCCCACATTACCACTATACCTCCTGACGCCCCATTGGAAGCCAAATAAACCCAATCAACGTGTGCACAACTCCATAAACTTCTCACAAGTCTCCTATCGATAATCTTCAACTTCGTCTCTTGTAAACAAACAATATCCGCCTTCCACTCACGAAGCAAATTTCTTATCTGAAGACGTTTGTTAGCCTCATTGAGCCCACGAACATTCCACGATATTATTTTGGGTCTCATGGAGACATGGTCAGCCCCTTCCCTTTCGACCTACTCCTACTAGAACTCCCCTCAGTGTTCAACGACCACATCAACCTCTTGAGTTCCCGCTATTTTTTTGAACCAAGTTTCCTATGTTGCTGGTGCCCCACCTCAATAGCCGTGAGCAAGGCCATGAACTGATCTTCATATCCTTCATATTCCAATCCCACAACTTTTTGAATTTCAGTAACCTTCCTAAGAACCCAATCTGAAACTCCAGTGTGTATAGGGAACATAAAATTTAACGGAACTGGTTCACCCTCCCTGTGATCCATTGATGTACCTCGAGTCTCTTCCACCCCCGTAACTTCCACCATGTCTACTATAGCCTGATAATTTTCATCATCAGAAGACACCCCATCCTTTTCAGATGGAGATTCTTCTGTTTCACAGTCAGTAAAAGCCCCATCCTTTTCGGTATCCTCAGAAATAAGTGTGAAAGGGTTCGTCGGAGGCTGGGACACCTCCTTTCCCTTCATCGGCGATGTCTGGCCCCCGAAACTCTATACACCTCTAACAAAAAAATCAGGGACACTAGAAACAAAAAAATATAAAGCATGGCAGAAAATAAATAAAATGAAGATTAAAATAGAAGTTGAAAGAGCATTAACATACTCTGAAGAAGATGGAAAACGAGAAGAGAGCTTTAACAGAGCAATCAAAGACATTGCTTTAGTAGTGAGATCTGATGTATGATGCTTAATGGCAACCTCTAAAACGTCCACAGCATCAGATTCTGTTACCTGTATAGAAGAGCCCGAGTTATTTGGAAAAAACGAATGCAAGGATGACAAGCTAAAAGGGTCTAAACATTCATTTGCAACCAAACAATGTTACTCAATGCTGTGGTTATGTTTCAGTAAAAGCTGAAGCCAGTAGACAGCCTTATTGTAGATTTACCCCACATGTTTAGCATAAAGCAAAGACCTTGCAGAATGTGGACAACTTGTCTATGGCATCATTTAACTAGTAATTTCAATTTGAAGCGCTGTTTCGAAAATAGAGAACGCTCAGTGGGAGGGATTAAAGACTTCTTTTTTCATACATTGTTGCTTTGGGCTTCGATTATTGTAATGGATGGGTCTAGTCTAAATGACTTCCGTGCTGTTTTTCAGCTTTAGTTTGTAATGAGGTGTTTTTCTCTTATATACTTCCTGTGTACTTGGAATATGCCTAATTACATGGTTTAATAAATTTCTTACTTATAAAAAAATCAATTTGAACCTATGCAATAAGAGCAAGTGGGGATGAGCAAAAAATATTTCAGTTGTCTATCATTTCAGTTGCAGAAACTTATTCCACAACAGGACAAAGAAGCTGAAACTTACTTTGCCCATGTTTCAGTGTTAGATTGCCACCTGTTCGTACTTTAAAGGAAAAATATTGTCACCAGTCCCAAAATCCCATTGGCAAAATAAGAAATAAAAAGTTAGAAGAAAAAAGGACTTATTCAAACACATTATCTACATGCTGCCTTGCATTCTTTCCATGCTCTGAAAGAATACGCCCAGGACTACCACAGGAAGTTCATACAAACTTTTTTTTTTTATAAGTTGGAAGTTTATACAAACTAACACATCAATCAGGTTGAACTCACAGTTATTGGATCCTCTATGTCAAGCATCCCAGCATTCTTGACCAACAAGTCACCATATTCTCCTATGCACCAAACTGCCACTCGAACAAGAGTTTCCTGCTGAAAGTGTTAATCCTCTTAGGAAGAACAAATGTGTATACATGGCATGTATGCTTAAATACTCGAGATAATAGGGAGCTTCATTTTGATTAGCATATTGCTCATCTCTTTTAATGGGGAAAAAAATCAAGTACCTGTTCAGCCGTAGATTGGAATGCTCTGTATAAGGCCCTTACAGTATATCCATGGAGATCAGAAGCATTGCTTATCACAACGATAAGTGCATGCCAGACTTCATCTTTTACAAAATTTCCAGCCTACTAAGCATAGCATAAAGATGAGTACCTCCGGAAAACAATATATATAGTTAAGTATGCTGAGAAAATTAGAAAATTACATGAATGGAAAGATTAACGTCAGATGTGGTACTTCATGCCAAAGCGAATTACATGGTCCAATTTTCTATACATAGTTTTTAGGAGAAGCATTCGAGCAGGTGGTGATCAAATATGTGACTCAAAAAAGGTTTTCATAAGTGTCTGCAGGGGTGCAACACCGCAAACACCATCACTTTCATCTCCGTTTCTAAAAAAAATGATGGATAACTAGAAGGACAGCCATGGGCAGGATTCAGGATCTGCAAATCCTAGCATTCATTTTATTGCTTTGGGGAACAGGAAGGGCATAGTTCTAAACTTGGAATTCGCATATTTTTACTAAGATAAATTTTATTCATAACCAATAAGGAGAAGAATAGGCAAAATTAAGGCACAAAAAGAGCTCGGAAAACTCCTTAATACTAAAACTAGGAATTCGAAGGCAGGCTGCCATTGAATGGTAAAGGGTTAAAAACTAAAGCCTCTAGTTATCTTCAATTGCAATCGTTTCTTTTCCACCATAAGCACCACATCAAGCAAACTGGGATCATTTTCGTTTCCCCGTGAGGACTCTCAATCTGCCCCCTCCAGCACTCTAACAGATCCACCACCCGTTGGGGTATCACCCACGTTAGCCCATATCAATTAAGCATAAAAGAGGTGGCTACCTTGCAGTGAAGTAAGACATGATCCACCGATTAGCATTTTAATAGTATATTTTGTGAGAAGGGTTAACTTACAATAGGGTGATGCCCTATTAATTTTGATAGCCCCCAGCCCTTACATGCATTAAGGAGATCTAGAACATAAGTTATCCAATGAATTAAGGATTCTTATCCAAAAGATATCAAAGTGAAAATGATGAGTTAAATACCTTTTGTTTTTAAAAAACTAGAAAAAAAAAAAGACGCCAAGTTTTTGCATCGACATGCAGTTTTAATCCCCCTATCAGTTGCTAGAAGATTTATTGGCTCATGGTGGTGAAAAGGAATTACGCTGGTGGTGGCTGTTGAGTGTGTTAGGAGTTTCTTGGTTTGCTGTTGTATGCTGAGCTTTAATTAGCAATTATATTCTCTTACTGCCCACTAGCATTTATTGGACAATGGGTTCATTTTGTAAGTTGCAAGGAAGTTGCAACACCCCATTCCAGCAGAATTAGGAATGCAACTTAATAACTTAGCACCAGGCAATTGGAGATGCAAAATAAATACCTCATTTATTGATAAAATTAGCAACGAGATATTTATATAACCAAAAAATAAATAGTGTTCTCATAACACCGTATTATGACAATTCAAGACTAGCTCTACGTGTATGACAACAGTCCTTTTGACATAAAGATGTTCATTGACACAAGAAACCAATCTAGGGTACTTATACGGACTTATCAAAGTGGAAACAATGACATTCTCCAGAAAAGCATCAAACAAACAGCCTTAAATATAATACAACAGAGAAAGAATATATTGTCATGATTTGTACCTCAGAGAGAACCTTGAGCATCTGATCAATGTACCATATTTTCTCAGGTGAAAACCTTAAAACACCAAAGAATGAACGTTAACAACTGTTGCTGGATAGTATATCCATTTATTTTATGCATGTAGATTGTCATGTTCCAGATGCCACACAAAAAGGAAATAATATATGTTGAAAAAAACAACAATCCCAAAAGTATAAACCATTGGGAAGCGGATCAACAATAAATATCAAGCTCACAAATACTTCCCCGTCACATGTATGCCTACCAAGTAACAATGAAGGAACTGTAGACATTGCAAGTGCAGAACAGAAGAAATTAACAGCATGGAGGTCACCAAGACTGAACCAAGGCATTTTTAGTTAAACAAGGCTCCAATAACATCTTAGAAAACATCAATCGCCAACACACAAAGTTATAGGAAGCAAACAAGTTCAATTTTTTTTTTCTTTTGATAAATAAGAGATAATTTTAGTAATGAACAAAGGCGCTTTCCAAGGACACAAGGATTATACATTAAAACCACTACAGTAGAAAAAGTGAAAAGGCACAAAAAATCTGAAAGCTAAGGCTAGAAAAACATAAGTTTGCTGTCACCCAATGATGCATTTATAGAGTTCTTTTATCTCCCTCCTATAGACCACATTAGGCAAATTGGGATCATTTTCCAAAAGTTTCACTAAGTAGGCTGCCAAATTGACCACTCCAAGATAGAAAAATGATCCAATACCCAGCTCAACCCCAAAATGCTGAAGACAGCTTGCTACAGAGCACTGGCTGCATCACAATGTAGTAACATGATCTTATGGTGTGGGACTAACCTCTGTGAGTCCTTTCCCAGTTTTGATCAATATCACATGGGTGAAGGATGCGCCAATAGCTGACAATTAACAGGGGCTGATAGCACTAATCACTAGTAAATAGAATTTAGAGACTAGAGATGTTTCGAAATGAATACCAAGTCCTGCTCCTATTAGTAGCTACTAGCATAATATTTTTTTTACGAAGCCATATTCATGTTTGCCACAAATTATATAGCAAATACAAGGATAATATAATCTGGTATATTAAAGGAGAAGAAGAGAAAGACATCAATTTCAAATCCATCAAATGTAACTTACTTTGCAATTATGGAACAAATTTTGGCAGTAAGATCTCCCTTGAATTCTTGATCACTTCTCTCTAGATATTCAATCAGCTCTTTTGTCAAAGGCTTCACATTGCTCTCGTTTACTAAAAGATAAGCAAGTTCAAGGGCCCTTTTCCTAATTGAAGCATCTGAGTCCTGAAAGAGGAAAGGTCAAATGAGATTGTACGCTAGAAAAATCAGTTTTCTCAATAATAATACAGAAGAGCTGAACGAGAAGGCAATGCATTAATTCTACATAAAGCTGTATGTCAGAAAATGTTGGAAACTATCCAACAACTCGATCCAAACCCTCCATACTTATATCAGTAAATAAGTCAAAAAAGGAAAAGGGCAAGAAGACTCTATAGAAAGCTGCCTGTGTATATTTCAATCACCAAGAAAAAAGGACAATTTAAAAGAATAACAAAAAGGAGACTTCTTTATTGCTTAACAAGAAAAAACCATTTTCTCAACTTTTTCATTGTTGACAATCAAAAACTAAGCACACCTATGGAATACCTTTACACATTCCAAGATTGTTGCCCGATGTCTCTGCACTGCTTGAGTATCTACCGTTATAGCCTTCATCAGCATGTTTAATGCAACATATCTGAAGAAACACGAATTTAAGTTTTGTAATATAGCTGATCAAACTGCCAACAGAGAGGGATAGAGTAAAGGGACAAAGCATCTAAGGTATTAATCAAAGAAAATAATTACATACAAGGACTAATAGCTATTAGTCTGAAGCATAACAGAGTAAAACTTTAGTCTGAAGTTTCAAAAAGGCCAGAAAAAGCAAAAGAACAAAAGTCAACAGAAAATCCATACAAAATTGAAGACTGTCTTTATGGTTGGAAATCTCAAATCAAGTATAGCAGCATGCAAATGCGGTCAATTAGATCTTGGTGACTGGGTAAACCATTATTGAAAATTTTAAAATAGATATCTAATACCTTAATTTACTTTCTAGCAGTTTCACTCCCTCTACAAATAAGTATAATTTCATTTCTGTTATGTGCGCACGATACCATGATCAAAATAGAGGTGATTGTCTCCTCTGATATATATTAATAATCACCTACAGATATCATGTTCCATATGGGCAGAGCGAAATAGGATATTTCCTGCAAGTTATGGTACCATTAATATCATATAGCGGAAAGCAATTGATATCAATGGTCAATTTTTCATCATGTAATTGTCAGACTTTGAAACGAACAACCCACATCTCCCTTCTAGTTCATATATTTACTTATCAAAAAATATATATTTATGGTAGGTGAGTAAAATGCAATCTCCTTTAGTAAGGAGGTCTTAGTACAGTCCAATGAAGGGCGGGAATTCAGAATAGGGGCAGCCTTCATTTTATTGGCTGCAACTACCAAAACATACACTAGTTTGCCTTTTTACATCCCTTAATTGTGATTTGAATCATTAATCAGCTATTCTTGGCTCGGTTTATATGAAAGAAGGAAATGTACAGGCAAATAATAGACCCCTTGACACATTTACACAAATAGGTTCAGATAATACATACTGTGCCAAGAAAAATAACCATACTGTAGTGACAAAAAATTCATAAGATCATGTAAGTAATCAGTTTTTTTTCATGTGGGTATATTCATAAGATAATGTAACCCCAAAATTCATAAGACAACTCAAAAAAATTCCTAGTGAGAGGGCGGGGGCATCTACGTTGACAAGAGCAATAGAAGACTTCTCAGAGCTGATTTTTGAGTTGAATCTTGGGGGGGGGGGGGGGGGGGGGGGGGCTACACTTCGTCCAATAGTCAAGGGTGGTCACGGTTGGATAGATTTCTAGTCTCTTCTTTGTGGGAGACACACTTTTCGAATTTATGTCAAAAAAGGTTGCCACGGGTATGTTCCGATCATTTTTCAATTTTGCTTGATTTTGAAGGCATTCGTCCTTTCCAATTTGAGAATATGTGGTTGGAAGTTGAAGGATTTGTGGAGAAGGTAAGGGCTTGGTGGGAAGCTTACTCTTTTGAGGGTACAACTAGTTTCATGGTGGCGGGCAAACTTAAAGCTCTAAAGGCTAATTTGAAGAAGTGGAATGAAGAAGTGTTTAGACATACGAAAGTGCAGAAAAACATTCTTTGGGATGAGTTGCAAGCATTGGAGGAAAGGGATGTGAATGAGGATTCTTTGTTAAGGAAGAATGTGGTGGTGACCGAAATTGAGAAAGTTTTGTTGATGGAAGAAATATCTTAGAGGCAAAAACCAAGGGCGCTTTGGTTGAAGGAGGGGGATAAATGCACTAAGTTCTTTCACAAGGTGGCTAACTCTCACAGGTGCAACTACGCTATTGAAGTCCTCCATTCAGGTTCAAATGTGTTACAATCTCCCGAAGAGATCCAAGAACATATAGTGCAGTACTACTAGGAGCTCCTAGCTGAAAAAGTAGAATGGCATCCCAAACTTGACGGCCTAATTTTTGACCAGCAGGACTTGGAGGTAGCAAGTTGGTTGGAAGAGGCCGTTTGTGGAAGAGGAGGTGCATCTAGTGGTGAGAGGTATGTGCAAGGATAAAGCCCCGGGCCCGGATGGTTTTTCTATGGCTTTCTTTCAAGAGTGTCGGAAAATAGTGAAGGAAGAAGTGATGCAGATTTTACATGCTTTTCATTCTAACCTTAAGTTTGAGAAGTCATTAAACGCTACCTTCATTGCTCTTATCCCAAAGAGAGTTGGTGCTCATGATTTGAAAGACTTCCGGCCTATTAGCTTGGTAGGTGGGATCTACAAAATCATATCAAATGTGCTAGCTAATCATATAAGTTTGGTGATGGACAAACTCATTCCAAACCTCGAAATACTTTCGTTCAGGGTCGGCAAATTTTGGATTTAGTTTTGATGGCAAATGAGTATTTGGACAGCTGGTTAAGAGAAGGCATTCCAGGAGTCCTTTGCAAGCTAGACATAGAAAAGACTTGTGACCATGTGTGCTAGGATTTCCTATTTTATATGCTTAGAAGATGTGGCTTGGAGACAGGTGGTGCGAATGGATTAAACATTGTGTTTCAACCGCTCAGTTCTCGGTTTTAGTTAACGGAAAATCTTATGGTTTTTTTCAGCCTTCGAGGGGTTTGCGACAAGGGGATCACTATCACCTTTCCTATTTGTTTTAGTAATAGAGGCATTGAGCCGTATGGTGGAGGCTGCCGTTAGGGGGGGATTTATTGCTGGTTTTTCAGTGGGCAACAACAGTAATAGTGTCAGTTCCATTTCTCACTTATTATTTGCGGATGATACACTAATCTTTCATGACGCTGTTAGAGACCAGATTCAAGCTCTAAGGGCAGTTTTGTTGTGTTTTGAAGCTGTTTCGGGACTTAAGGTGAACTTGGGGAAGTCGGAATTGGTACCGATGGAGGATGTGAGTAATATTGCTTCTCTTGCAGAGCTGTTGGGTTGTAGAATTGCTTCCCTTCCTATGAAATATCTTGGACTTCCCTTAGGGGCGTCATTTAAAGTAAAGAGTATTTGGGATGGGGTGGTAACGAAGATTGAAAAAAATTATCGAGGTGGAAGTGGCTCTATCTATCAAAAGGGGGGAGGTTAACACTTATCAAAAGTACTCTTTCCAACCTACCCACTTACTATCTTTCTCTCTTCCCACTACCGGTGGTTAGAGCTTTCTTGTGAGGTGGCATGGAGGAGGAAATTAAATTTCACCTTGTAAGTTGGCAAAGGGTGAGCTATCCAATTGCGAATGGTGGGTTAGGGGTACGAAACTTAAGCATCTTCAACAAAGCACTCTTAGGAAAGTGGTTGTGGAGGTATCATATAGAGGGGGACTCGTAGTGAAGAGAGGTTATTGATCATAAGTATAGTAGAGAGTGGGGGAGATGGTGTTCTAAGGAACGTAGGCGGTCTTATGGAGTAAGCCTATGGAAATTCATTAGAAAGGGGTGGAACACCTTTGAAAAACATATTAGGTTTGAGGTGGGTGATGGAGCAAGAACCCGTTTTTGGTTCGATGCTTGGAGGGGGGAGAACTCTCTTTCTATTGCTTTTCCAGTTTCATTTAATTTGGCTGGAAATCAGCAAGCTGCAGTTTCAGATTTGTTGTGTCGTGCCAATGGGACAGTAACTTGGAATGTCACTTTTACTAAAAATGCTCAGGATTGAGAACTTGACGAAATGGCATATTTTTACAGCTACTTGTATTCAGCAAAGTTAGGAGGAAATGGGGGTGACCGTATGTTGTGGATTCACACAAGGAGAAAAAAGTTTACAGTTAAATCCTTTTACAAGGCTTTGACGGCCCAGCAGCCCACATTCTTTCCGTGGAGGAGTATTGGGAAGGTCGTAGTGCCGTCTAAAGTTGCATTTTTTACTTGGACAGCTGCACTTGCGAAGATCTTGACGATTGACAATTTAAGGAAGCAGGGTATGGTGGTCACGGAGTGGTGCTACATGTGTAAAAGGAATGGAGAATCAATAGATCATTTGCTTTTACATTGTGAGGTGGCTGGAGAGTTATGTGATGGTATCCTTAATAGAGTCGTGCTGAGTTGGGTTATGCCTAAGAGTGTGGTGGAACTACTAGCATGCTGGAACAGGAGACATAATAGCGCTCAACTGGCAGCAGTGTCGCGAATGATACCTTTGTGCTTAAATGTGGTGCCTATGGTCGGAAAGGAATGATAGGTGTTCTAACAACAAGGAGCGTGCAGTGGGGGAAATCTGGAATTTTTTTATATTTTCTCTTTTACAGTAGTTTTCTGCTATTGTATTGAAGGGTGGGAATGTCCATGAGTTTCTATCTTCTTTTCAGCTTACTAGAATGTAATTAGGTGTCTCACTTTGTATACTTTCTGTGTACTTGGGCATTGCCTAGTTTCATTTTATTCAATAAAGATACTTATTTACTTATAAAAAAAATCATGTAAAACCTGAAAATAAAAAAGGACCATAATTGACTCAAAAGCAACCAAGCTTCAAATAATATAACAAAACCTGATATTGTTGTCACGGTTTGACAAGAATCGTCCCAAGATATTGATAGCAAGCACACGTAAACCACCGTTATCTTCAATGCTCATGATAGTTTCAACGCATTCATACAGAATAGCATTGCCAGCATTCTTATTTGTCTCTGTTTTTGTTGCCACCTAGGAAGACAAAATATGGCATGTCAATCAAAAAAGAGAAGTGCAAACTTTGTCAGGTATTGTTAAATCATGAAGCACGATGATGTCAAGAATTATGAGCAATTAAAACTGTCTAAAAGATGATATTAGAGTAAAAGCAACAAGCTTCCCAAACCCACTTTAACAAGCGTATAAGGAATCACAAGAAAGGGGTCCTTCCAATAATATGACTGGAGTTGAAGTAATAGATTTATAGATGATTATGCATTTATAAAACCAAGCAGGACTAATATGTCTAAGGAAGGCACAAATGCGAGGATTTCAAAGAGATACTTTGCACCTTAATTCTGCAAACTGTCATAAAAGACTACTCAGGCAACAGATACATACATAGACACAGAGACATATATACCTAATACAGGGTTATTTCAAAATGCTCACCCCTCCAGTTGGCTTCTGATTTCCATGAAAGTGTATTTGGAGACAATTTCAAGGATAGCTTTTTCTGTTTGGAAGTTCGCTCTAGGAAAGATTTTAACGATAAATAACCTGAGAAAGAGGCACATTGTAGTGTTGGAATGGTGTGGCATGTGCAAGCAATATGAGGAAAAAATAGATCATTTTATGATGCATTGCAAATTGGCTAGGAGCTTATGGGCGGAAATATTTAACACTTTTGGGTTTGAATGGGTTATTCCCCACGTGTGATAGAGTTGCTGGGATGTTGGCAGACTCCTTGTAGTGGTCATAATAATTTAGCAGAGTGGACAATGGTCCTTTTGAGCGTAATGTGGTGTATTTGGCAAGAACACAACGTCTGATCCTTTGACGGCTGTGAGAGGACAGTAATAGAATTAAAAGAGATCGTGTTCAATAATATCTACGCTTGGTCAACGGACTTCCCACTCTTTTTGCACATGCAACATCGATCCATGACAACGATTCAGCATTTCCGTAGGTTGTCTAGTGTAAGAATCTTCCCCAAGGAAGCAGCCCAAACAAAGAAGATTGCCTTTACGGGAGCATTTGTCTTCCAAATGCTCTTCCATAGGAATGGACTTGAGTTTTTCATACTAAGGGACTTGTAGAATGAGCGGACAGTGAACTTCCCTTTTTTAAAAGGGCACCCAATCTTATCTTCATCCCCTCCCCCAAACGAATAGACTCTCCCTAAAGAATGTGACATTCTATAGGTGAACACCATTTGGATTTGTCTAAAATATCCATAATCGAGGCTTCCTGAATAAGCTTCCTTTAGGGCCCAATCACCACACCATGAATCGTGCCAGAATTTAATACTAAACCCATCACCCACTTCAAAGCGGGTCTATATAAAGAATGTATCCCGTCCTCTTATTGTCTGCTTCCAAAGCCCCACCACAAAGCCGCCCATTTTCTTGTTGGTATCTCTATAACCACTTAGGCCTAGCTTGGAAAATGCGATGAGAAGAGAAATCTATGAATAGTAGTGAAACGGTTTGAGTTAAGATGTTTTATTGGGTTTTGAGAAATGAAAGCAAAAAAATTGAATAGAAATATTATATAGTTAGAATATAATTTTTTAATATTATTTTTATTTCAGAATTTGAAAAGGTTGAATTGTTTTTTGTGTTTTGTTTGAAAGTTTGAAAAAGTTGTAATGACTAGGTAATGATTACATGAAAAAGTTAAAAATTTGAAATTGAAAAATGTTTATCTTTGAGTGATGTTTGGGAAGGAAATGAGATGAGATGGGTTCCCAAACAAGGCCTTACCCAATAAAACCCTCTTAATAATATGAAAATTCCTGCTACCCAGTCTACCTTTTGAAATTGGAGAACATATTGTGGCCCATTTTACTAAATGAAAATTAAACAACTCATCCATCTCCCCATAAGAAGTCCCTCAAACAATTTTATTCACTCCTTTAATTAAAAATTAAATAAAAAAAATTAAAAAATCATGGATGGGTGGCATGGCGGTGGCCACCTAGGCCACCACCATAACCCCCTAGGTTGCCTTGTGTATTCTTTTTATTTTTTTTATTTTTTTAAATTAAGAATTTACAACAAAACATTAAAAATTTCTCTAGAAACATTTCTCACAAATGTATCTATCCAAACACATTTTTAATGGGATCCATAACTTTTCACAAAATCCATTAACATCATCGTCAAACATTTTCCCACCCAAATAAAAAGCTTTCCAACATTTTTTACATCCAAACATGGCCTAAATGCTAATTGTTAAAAATCTTGAGTAACCACACACAACACATCTGCCCCTAGCACAACCACAGAATCTGTTTACTTATCAACTATATTTCATTAAGATTCTCCAACTTGGCTTCCGATGGCTGTTAAGCTGCTTTCTACTAATAAAACATGCATCTTAAGAACCTCCTTCCCCACCCCTCCCTTTTATTTAAAACAATCAAGGTTCCAAACTCCATGCAAAAATTTAGTATTTCATCCTAGATACAACTTATATATTATCGGCACCGAGTGTCCAAGAACAAAGTCTTGACTAATCCCGGGGGTGCACATGCCCTCAGCAAGGAGTTTCCCACAAGTGCACATCAAGAAATTCAAGGAAAAACTCCACCAGTCCGATAGCCCTTAAAAATTGTTTACACCCAAGAGGATTTGAACCTTAGACCTGGAGAGAGCAAACCACCTAGACCAAGGCCGTTACCTCTGGAGAAAACTCCTATGAGTTCTAGATACGATATATACCGACCATAGAACTCAAATCAATAAACCCCACTAATTGATGGGGTCAATAGGGTTTTTTAAGTATGGGGTCAACAATCTTGCAAAGCAAAAATTCCTGATAATCCAATAATCATACCTCATAGAACAAATAAAGATAGCATGAGTTAGCATTTAAGTGACAATTTACCTGGGCAAGTATGTCATTCATCAAGTCACTAGCATCTGCATCCCCTTGGCCCAACACACGCAAAAGTCTAAGCAATCTAATATGGAGGAAAGGGTCTGTGATGCCAGCAATGTCATACTCGGGTGCATATGGGCTGTTTGCGACATCCTTTAAAGTTCTGACCAAACCCTCAGTACACTTCTACAATAATGGTAGAAACACCTCTTGTTAGAATTTTAGAAAAAATTAAAAAACAAAGAACTGATCTACTAAAGCCATTCCGTATCCAGTGAAAACAGCAGGTTTGTTGTATCGTTAAGTACATTAATCAAACAACTTATTCCACACAATAACATTAAACTTCACATGCATAAACTACATAGAATGCCTTTGTTCTATTATGGATAATAGGAAACATATTGGCTGGGACATGGTCAAGTTACCTTTCTGCAATATTCCAGAGCTTCTGCACTGACTTTACATAGATCTGTACAAAGTTGAACTCCAGTTATTAAAACTCCATGATGCTTTTCTTTAAGTAAGACAGCAGCAGGATTTATAAAATTTTCCGCCAGGTCTGGTACTTTCTTTATAATCCTTATAGCACACAAAGCTGCCTACAAACAACATTGAGTGTAGTCAACTTTCAAGAATGAAAGATTAAAGAGAAATTTGTTAACCAATAACATCAAATTACAGGAAGTTACACAACAGAAATTCAAATATATATGTTTGTCAATGAACTCCAAACATGAAGTTGCATCAGTTCAAATTATTTTCTCAACAAAGAAAACACATCTGGAAAACCATGGTAGTTTAAACAAGTACACCATGTTGGTATAGCTTCCATCAAGAGGGGAAAAATCATTGGAAGGATAAATCAGCCAGTTAAAAAAATTAAATAAATGGACTATTTTAATGATAAGTAGTTTCACAACAGAAATGCGTGGACCAGATTCTTTCAGGGTGAGTATTAAGGCCTAAAATAAAAAGCAATGAATTTGGCAAAGAACTGTTTTCAAGTAGCATCCTTGTAGGAATAACTGGTGATGATTAAGGTCCTGCCACTGAAAATAAAGGGCAGGATTATCCCATGTCACAAAACATGTAGTCAAGGGTAACATATGTCGGAAATTTTCTTCTAATCTGTATAAAAATGATTACACGCTAGAAACTACCTCTCTCTCTCTCTCAAATATACTTCTGCTGAACTATGTGGAAGGAGTGATGTCTAGAATCAAGAAAAATTAGTAATCAAATAGAAATGGTTGCAAAATAATTTCAACAGAACTAACATCTCAATCTGCACAAAGACTCACTTTTTTTCGAGTATTTGGATCTCGAAATTGCAACAACCTTTCTACTTCTGGTGCAAGATCACGAGCCATCTCTGCTGAACAAATATTCCCCAAAGCACAAAGAGCAAGTCCCACAATATACTGATTTACATGATTAAGATCTCTGCACAGAGGTTAAGAATGCAACATAGCATAGATATTGTTCTCTTTTCGTTTTCTCTTAAGAATGCAATATCAATTAACCATTCACTTAAAAACAAATTTAAAATTAATACAGTAAAACACGGTTAGTAGGCATAATGTGGGGAAACCATAAAACAGATAAGAAATAGGGATTTACACAGAAAAAAATTATCCAAGAAAAAATAGAGCTGAAAAATAAATAAAGCATTGGATACTGTTTTAGTGAGTTTGTGACCAACATGAGAACTTCTTGTCTTTCATCAAGAAGCAACATGAGGCCCAGATAGCCGATTCTCTTCTCTGGAAATTCAGCAGATGCAATCAACTTAAGGCATTCCATTTGACCAAAATGTGTGGGGTAGCCAAGCATGTGTATGAACATGAGCTTTGCAATGTTACGATGCCTATAATCGTGATCATTTTCATTAATCGAGGCACGAATAGCAGCACACTCTTTTCTTACAACAGCCCGTTCCTCTGCTGCAGTTTTGCAGGCACGTATAGCCCGAATCATGTCCCTGCATTGATATAGGTATATACCACAAAACAAAATTTAACACGTTCAAAAGAATGAGTGAGGTCCATGAAACATTGCCTTCTGAAGAAAATATAAATTAACTTACAAATATATTAACTGACTGAATGAAGCACCTAAAAAATAAGAACAGAAGCCATACAATTAAGCAATGCAGAACAAAACAATAATAAAGAAAAACAGAAATGGCCTTCTCACTCAGCAACTAAAATTTTAAGGAGTTTAATTGTGCAACCAAAGGACAGCGCATTACATACTCATGAGAAAGAAAGGACCACTCTTCACCACTGCCTTATGTCTTTATTTGAAACCATTCACTCAAAATGATCAAAACAGTTAACTAGCAAAAGGTGATGCATTGGACCACAAAAGGTATCGTGGTCTTAGAGCCTACTAGAATCAGGACTTCTATTCGTGATCTGGGTGAATTTTTATGAACCACCTCAAGGGCCATCCATAATTTAAAACTTCAAAAAGTGCAATGTAGCACATCGATTGCAACCCAATCTGTCATGTAGATTGTTCTGCTACATTATGCCACGGGAATATTTCTAAATCATAACAAACGGAGGAAGAAGCATTGAAGGTAATAGAAACAGTTTTGTCTGCACTTTTATGAACAAGATTAAACACCTTAAAAACACAAAAAAGAAAGATGGGAGTAATGGGTTATTTCATGTTTCATGGGAAAGGGAAACAAAAACAGAATTAACAGGGCCATTTCATCATTGTCATAAACTAAAATCAGAAGTTTTCTTTTTTTGATAAGTCAAAATCATCCTAGAAACTTTTGTTTTCCATTTCTATTCTATCTGTTGCTCAGTAAAGACTGAATATAAGATCTAACTGGCATTATCCAACCCGTTCTCACCCCCTAGGAACTGGCTCAAGTGATAAGGATTTTGGTCTTGGTGGTATGCTCCATCCAAGTCTTGGGTGCAAACAATTTCTAGGGGCCACATCACATCGGTTAATAGCCGATGACTTTATCTTATCCGTTTGATGGGGAAGCTTAACAAGGATCCAGGACTTAACCGGATAAAAGACCGTCTCCAAGATTCCTCATCATAAAAAATTATCCAACCCATTCTAAGATATATGCCAAAAGCTTAGACAAGTTGTAGAATTAAGCAGAATTGACAAACTGTTTATAAGATGCCACTCTAGTTTGGAAGAGTTTAACAGTTTTTTCTCAAAGACTTTATTTATGTGGGCCATCGTAATAGACTTTAATGGTCTCAACTTTCATAATTTCCTTGTACCCGTTTCTAGTTCCTAACTACGTGTAATCACATGTATACTTCATGTATACTTGGGCTATGCCTATTTCAATATCAATAAAATATCTTCTTACTTATAAAAAAAAAAAAAAAATGACACTCTAGCATCCATATTGTATGAATCCAAAAATGAGTATTTTGAAACTTATTAAGTTTCACCATGGTTACCCATAATGATGATAAAGATTCCCAATGATCCACTGATTGATTAGCTGAAAATGGAATTTAAGCTTGAGTTTCTGGTGTTGCTACTCAAAACAAAATCTGGTGTTCCCACCATTTTATGTTTATTTAGAAATCTAAACTTGGGGCTCAACATTGAAAATCTTTAAGTGCCTATTAAGAAAAAAAATATGGTATAATAACATTAGCCTTGACTAAGTGGTAACTACCACTTATACACTAGCTCTAACCTCCATATTCTTGTCATTTAGGTTAAAAAGGAAAAAAGAAAATTCATTACACTAAATACTTTTTGGGAAAAAAAATGCTGATTTTTATTCTTGGATAAGACTACTATGTAGATTTGGTGAATTATATAGCTGATGCACCTATGAGCTATGGCTTGAGCCGTAAACCAGTGGGGCCCTGTTGAAGATGGCTTTAGATTTTATGTGTTGTGTGTGTGTGTGGGTTACTGTGGATGCACCCTTGTGCTATGGCTCAAGCGGTAAACCAGTGGGAAGGATTCTGGTATTGTTTTAGGTTAATATCTAGCATAATTTTTTTTTTTTTTTTTGGGGGGGGGGGGGGGGGGGGGGGGGAGAGAAACTGACTTGGACATGGGAAAATCTTTTTTTTTATAGGTAATCAAGAAATTTTATTCAAAGGAAAATGAGGCATAGCCCAAGTACACAGGATGTATACATGAGAAAATACCTAACTATCTCCCATGTGTACATATATTTTTTTTTTTATCGGTAAACAAATTTTTATTGATCAAAAGAGAGACAAAACGAGCCCAAATATACAGGACATATACATAAGCACATCTATGTCTAGTTTAGAGATACAAGGAAATCATGAAAAGACCTACCATGAAAATCAATTACAATCAACCAATGGAGTAAAGTTTTGAAAAATAAAAATCTAAGTTCTTCCATTGATCTCTCTTGATCTTCAAAACATCTTGCGTTCCGCTCCCTCCAAATGCACCACCATAGACAAATAGGTAACATCTTCGATATGGCTGCTATTTGAGAGTTGCCCCTAATACCTCTCCAAGAGGCTAAAATATCACATACCCTTTCTGGCATGATCCACGCTAACCCCACACGTGCTAAGACTTCAGTCCACAAGGTCCTGGCAACCTCACAATGTAGTAATAGATGGTTAGCAAACTCACCACTCTTCTTGCACATGTAACACCAATTCATAGCTATAATGCCACATTTCTTGAGGTTATCTATTGTAAGAATATTCCCCAAAGAAGCTGTCTATACAAAAAAAAACAGCCTTTAGAGGTGCCTTTGTCTTCCAAATACTCTTCCATGGGACAAGTTGGCCGGTATAAGCAGCATTTGGGACTTACCATGGTGTATTGGAGGTGACTTCAACGTCACTCGATTCCCGAGTGAGAGATCGGGTGGTTCGGATTTCAACTCACCCATGGTAGATTTTTCTAACTTCATTTCTGAACTGAATCTTCAGGATATTCCTCTAGCAGGTGGTTCTTTCACTTGGTCTAGCAACCGAGATATCCCATCTTGGTCAAGGATAGACAGATTCTTAATTTCACCGGAATGGGAGATACACTTTTCGGATCTCATTCAGAAGAGACTTCTCAGGTTATGTTCAGATTACTTTCCAATTCTTTTGAATTGTGGGGGCATTAGTAGAGGCCCAGGGTACTTCAAATTTGAGAACATGTAGCTAAAGTCAGAGGGATTTCTGGACAGAGTGCAACAATGGTGGTCTTCCTATCATTTCCATGGTAATGCTAGCTTTACATTGGCTTGCAAATTAAAGTCCTTGAAAAAGGACTTGAAGGAGTGGAATACACAAGAGTTTGGTAATGTGGAAAGCCAAAAAACTGTTCTTATGGAGGAGCTCAAGGATTTGGTGGGTATGGAAGAGGAGAGGTTTCTTTCTGAAATCGAGCGGGCTCGTAAATCCCAAGTGTCCGCGGACATTGAACAGTTGTCTCTTTTGGAAGAAATATCGTGGCGACAGAAATCATGCGCAATATGGTTGAAGGAAGGGGATAGATGTACCAAGTTTTTTCACTAAGTGGCCAACTCACATAGGCGTAACAATGCTATAGATACTCTGATGATAGAGGGGGCGGTCTCATCGAACCATGTCGAGATTTCAGGTCACATTGTCAATTACTATGATAAGTAGTTTTCGGAACAATTCGATTGGAAGCCGAGACTTGATGGGTTGGTTTTTGACATTCTTGACCAGCAGGTAGTGGAGCGACTCGAAAGGCCTTTTGAGGAGGCAGAGGTCAGGTCAGTGGTCAAGGGTATGGTGGGTGATAAAGCTCCAGGTCCTGATGGCTTTTCCATGGCTTTTTTTCAGACTTGTTGGGAGGTGCTTAAAGATGATATCATGGAGGTCTTCTATGAATTTCATGTAAGTGGGTGGTTAGAGAAAAGCCTTAATGCAACTTATCTAGCACTCATCCCCAAAAAACCTGGCGCTGTAGCAATGGAAAATTTCCGTCCCATTAGTTTGGTGGGTGGGCTTTACAAAATCTTATCCAAAGTTTTGGCGAACAGATTGAGCAAGGTAATGGAAAGCTTGATTTCGAAACCTCAAAATGCATTTGTTCAAGGTAGGCAAATCCTTAACTCGGTACTTATAGCCAACGAATGTCTGGAGAGTCGTGTTAAATCGGGAGAGCCAGGACACCTATGTAAGTTAGACATGGAGAAGGCTTAAGACCACGTCAATTGGAGTTTCTTAATTTATATGTTGGAGAGATGCGGCTTTGGTTCTAAATGGTGTTCCTGGATATCTCATTGTATCTCTACGGCCTATTTCTCTGTATTGGTGAACGGTACGTCAAAAGGTTTTTTCAAGAGTTCCCGTGGTTTGCGACAAGGAGACCCACTTTCTCCTCTTCTCTTTGTTTTTGTGATGGAAGCTTTCAGCAAGATGATTTCAGGTGCGGTAGAGGGAGGTTTCATATCAGGATTCTCAGTGGAGAGGCAAGTTCAAGTCCGCTTAACATTTCTCATCTATTGTTTGCGGATGATACACTAATCTTTTGTGAGGCCAGACATGAACAAATTTGAGCTTTGAGGGCTCTTCTATTATGCTTTGAAGCTGTGTTAGGGTTGAAGGTAAATTTGGCTAAATCAGAGGTAGTGTCAGTTGGGCATGTACCCAATCGAACTCCATATGGGATGATGTACTAGAAAAAATGGAGAGGAAATTAGTTGGTTGGAAGCGGATGTACTTATCCAAAGGGGGCCGGGTAACTCTCATAAAAAGCATTCTCTCTAACTTACCAACTTATTTTCTCTCATTATTTCTGCTAAGTGGCCCATCGCATGGAGAAAATCCAAAGTGATTTCCTTTGGGAAGGAATCAAGGATGAGTTTAAATTTCACCTGGTGAAATGGGCCACAATATGCTCCCCCATCAAAGAAAGAGGTTTGGGTATACGTAATTTGAGATCTTTCAAACAAGCTTTACTAGGCAAATGGTTATGGAGATATCACCAAGAATGGGAGGCCTTGTGGCAAACCGTCATTGCTTTGAAGCATGGGGATTCATGGGGAGGGTGGTGTTCTAATAAGGTAAGTGGTCCTCATGGAGTTGGGCTTTGGAAACATATTAGAAGTGGGTGGGACAAGTACGCAGCACATACTTGTTTCAAAGTTGGCAACGGAGTTAAGGTAAGATTTTGGCACGACTTATGGTGTGGTGACCGGGCACTCAAGGATGTTTATCCACAAGTTTATAGCTTAGCAAGAAGGAAAGAAGCAGCTATAGCAGATTTAGGAGATGTTTGGATTCAGAGATGAGTTGAGATGGTTTGTGAATAGTAGAATAAAAGTTGAATTATTTATTATATTTTGTGTGGGAATTTGGGAAAGTTGTTTTGGGATTTGAAAAAGTTGAATTGTTTATTATATTTTGTGTGAAAATTTGAAAAAGTTGTAATGATGAGATGAGATGAGATGAGTTGAGATGGGTTTTGAATCCAAACCTCTCCTTAGTTATTTTGTCCAATGGCTTTTCCCCATTGGAACCTCTCTTTCCATAGAGATGCACAAGATTGGGAGATAGATGACTTCTCGGCCTTTTTTGACCTTGTGTACTCCACTCGTGTGTCGGGGGAAGGTGAAGACAAGATATATTGGCGTCCCTCTAAGAAGGGAGTTTTTACGGCCCGCTTTTTTTATCATTCTTTGAACATGCACAATTATGTGGTCAAGATTAGGCTCATAGACACCTGCAAAAGCCCACTGATAGCCATCCGTGACATCCATAAACGAGCATGCCACCACATAATCCCCTAGGAAATCTTCCATTTTTTCCACCGCTCTTTTATCCCACATAACTAGTATTCCCTCAGATGCTCTAATGGACAGTAGGTAATGCCATCCCACATGCAAACAACCCCACAAACTCCTAATGATACGAACAGAAATAATTTCCAATTTAGTTTCTTGAAGGCAAACTATGTCAACTTTCCAACTTCGGAAAAGAGATCTAATACGTAGTTGTTTATTCACATCATTGATCCCTTTCAAATTCCACGATAGTATTTTAGGCTTCATTGACAAAAGTAGCATCCCTCCCTTTTATTCTATCTCTCCCCGAAGTGCCCTCCTTATTATCATAGTTAATGGAGCATTGCAAACGTCTCAATTCTCTCTCCTTTCTCACAGCTGACTTCATTACCGTGGATTGATTAGCTTCCATGGCAACTAAGAGAGCCATGAATTGGTCTTCATAACCTTCACAGGAAATTCCCACCCAATCATAAAGCTCCTCTACTTTTTTTAATACCCAATGTGATGCACGAGATGCAATCAGGGGTGGAATCATTTGTAAGGGTGATGGGGTACCCAACTCCTCCTCCTCACTGCCCTCAACATCCATAAATAGGCTCAACATACTGGTACCCGTCTCCTTCCCCACCACAGAATCCTCAACATCCACTTTCTCCACTCCCGGCACCACAATCACCACATTTGACCCCCCCATAGGTTCCTCTACAGCAATCGGAACTATCTGTGTCTGGTTCGAAGGCATTGGCTTGACAACAGTAGCCGGGATATCGTCATCAACATATCCCGAAACTTCCCCTTCCTCAAAGGAACTGCACTCAGCCCTAAAACTAGTCGCCTCTGTTGTCGTTGGCCTCGGCGTTGTTGTCTATGCTCCAAGGATATCCATCGTGTTGATCTGTGCATCTATCGGACCTTCGTGAACCATTGGCTCGACAACAGTAGCCGGGGTGGAATCATATATGGCAACATCCGGAGACGGGTTGTCCATCAGAGCTTATGCGGCCTTCGGCGAGGTCAATTGAGGCATCGCCGACGACGGTGGCTCAGGCCCACGCGACGACGGGCCCCCATCAGCCTGTGATTTCTTCCGCCAAAGTTGTCTCGTTTTGGGCTCGGGCCCGTTGCCAGTAGCCTTCCTAACGTTCTGCTCCTGCTCTATAGGCCCATCCGTCGAAACCCATAAGCCCACCTGACTGCCCGAGCCCATAAGCCCACCCTCAACGCACCGTATTAGTTCAACTACACTATTAGTTAACGCTCCCAACGAAATCTTCATTTCGTTCAACAACTTCAAAAATATTTCTTCTTTAAGCCAGACCGCCCCTCTGCCATTTCCGTCGCCACTCTGAGCTGCTGCAGAAAAGAGAGGTGATCCCTTTTGCAAGTCTGTTGTCGCATTGCGCTGCGCGGCTCCAGGAACCTCCAGAGCCTCCTTGTACAACCTCGACGGCAAGGCTACCGCCACAACTTTCGGTGGGTTTCTCCCCTGACCACCTACTCTGCCCTTGTCCTTCAACACTGCCACCATCTTCCTCCACCCCATACCATCCTTACCTTCAGGTATGAGTAAGAAACTTCGGCGACCTCCCCCACCATACACCGCCAAAGCCATGTATGCACCACGAGTGTTTGAGCATCGCTGGGCAGTGAGTCCTCTGTCTCCTTCCCGTCGAGCCGAGTAGAACCCATTGCTCCCAGGCTTCAGACAAGCCTGCAACGAGTTAACCACCCAACTGATAGTATCTAAACCCGGCCATAGACAGCTTACTCCTTTCCATCCTTTCTCGGTAATGCATACCTTACCCCCATCTCTTCTCACCTCAAAAACCTTTGATTCAATTACTACACAACTAAAAGAACTCGTAACCATGCTTCAAAACCAGTAAATCCCTCGTCAGCAACCCACAAACACCATTGAGGACGTGAAAAGTCTCAGGTGTACGGAGAGAAAAAGTGAGGTGCTAACACAAAACTTTTTTCCAGTAATTACACTTGAGAAAGGTTAAATGATACACGTTTTTTTGAATTTCATATCAATCAAGTCCTTTCGTTATTCTCTTCCCTTTTTCTTTCTTTTGAGAAAAGAAGGGGTGGGGGGAGTAGGGGAGTATGACTTTATGACTTTGTCAATCAAGTCCTTATTCTCGTCAATCAAGTCCTTTCGTTACAATGTCTTTATTGACTGTATGACTTTGAAAAGCTTCTTATACATATTTATCATTTCCATCTCACTTCAAGCTATTATATGGATAAACAAGAATGGGAATACAATTTAACCCAAACTAAGATGGCATTTTCTGTCAGGATATGATCCAAGTTGAGAATGTTCAGTGTTGAAATTCCACTTCTCAATTCGTTCCAAAACATACTTTAGAAACCTCTCCAGAATCATTAGGTAGTGTCAGAGGCTAGAGCATCAGATTTCGGCTCATCCCATTAAACCTATTAGGCACATTTCCGGGAACCACGTTCCTTACATTTGTCTTATGCTAAACTAAGAGAAACATTGCCCCAACAAGATTCAGGGCGTTCTACACCAAGTTATCATTCTCTGCAAATAATATCACACCGCATCAAGACCATATATCCAAGACTATATGCACCCCACTAACTGGGTAAACCACAACCTTAAATTTCAACATTTGCTTCAACAATTCCCACTAAACCCAACTCCCATCTCAAGCACATTTACCCGTGCCACAAAAAGAAATCTAAAACATTTTGGTGCTTCCAACTCAACTATCTCACACATTCAGTATGAATCCCCGGGTTAAAGCTATTCAAAAGCAAGTAACTCCAACTACAAAAATATCCCAATAATGAACAAAAAGCGGATATACACGCTACGCTTTTCAACCGTAAAAATATTGAATTATGCCGAATTAGGTAGCCGCAGCAACCAATTTGTTTCAATCTTAATTAGCAAAATCGACGTGAACCAAGATTAACATATATTTCAAGGTTTAAAGAATAACAAGTAAGATTTTGTGTAATTGATCCATATAATGGAAACCGTATGTAATTTGGAACTAACCGAAGGCGCGTTCCGGAAGAGAAAGGATTCATTCTTGGGTCAGTGATGATGCTCCGGGAAAGCTCAACCAGATCCGAATGAAATCCGAACACGGTACGCGATCAAACACCGTGGTGTCCAATTCGCCAGCTGAATGAACGGTCCGAATTCGAACCCCGAGATCCGAAACGTAAAATCGGAGGGATCTGTGAGAGAGAGAGAAGGGAGGGTTTGGATCCACTTCCACTACGATGAGTGCTCGTTCTCTGTCTCTGAAAACACGCACATTTCCGGCACTTGTGATTGTGTTACCCGGGCGATATGAGCTCGATAAGTCATCGTGTATGGAATTGGAATGGCTTGGCTTGGCTTGGTTTGAAGTTAGTGGTGGCAAAGCACAATTTCTAAATTCAACGTCACTAGGACATAAAGGAATTTTTTTTTTTTTTTCTAATCAAGCATATTATATATAAAAGAGAAATTACAGAGTTTGAGAAGGGTCTTTTCCACTATCAATATATAAAAACCAACTAGAAATATTATCTATAGGTATGCTGCCAAAAACAAGATTGGTAGCTGCCCACTGCGCAACAGAGTGCGCACATCGATTTTGGGATCGATGAATCTTGATAAATTTCCAGTTTTGATGAAGATTTAATAAGTGTTGGATGTCCTTAATAATAGTTTATATGTTCCAAAATGTAGAGATGTCTGGATTTTCAATGGAAGAGATTATTGATTGAGAATCTCCTTCAATGATTGCTAAATCTTGAGTTGATGCCATATTAGCTGCTAGAAGCGCTGCTTTTGCTTCTGCAATTAAAGGGATTGTAGTGTGTACCTTTTCTGTTAATATTCTCAGAATATCTCCACTGTGGTTTCTTTGAATTGCTGAGACCACTGAAAATTGATCTCGTACTGCTGCATCAAAAGAGTAGCTTTGATAGTTTAGAGGAGGGGGATGCTAATTTTCTTATTTGCTTTGTTGATCAACTTTTTCCTTCCACGCATCTTTATAGTCTTCATAAGTGCCCTTGATCTGAATCCTTGCTTCTTCAATTGATAGAGAAGTGTGATTATGAATGATATTATTTCTTTTTCTCCAAATGAAATCTAACATTATGACTGCAAATAACTAGAAGTGATGTCGTTTCTCTTTCTTTAGTCTCAATTCTCTGTCCTAATCATTTTGATCCAGTCTGATATAGAATCTATAGGCAAATTTGCAAAATTTAGAGGCCAACTGCTTTGTTGCCATAGAATTCTATTGAATGGACATTCAACAAAAAGATGCACTAGTGTTTCTTTCTCATAGCTACAGAATACACATTCTTCGGTTTCTTGGTTTGTTATGACTTCACCAATTCTTGTTCTGATAGGAAGAATATTTCATAGAAGTTTCCAAATCAATAATTTATGACGATTATGGATTTTAAGACTCCACATAGGCTTGAAAAGTATCATTGAAGAATGTTGCTGAAATAGAACTTGATCTTGTATTGTAGCTTGATATGTTGTTTTGACTGAATATTTTCCATTGTGATTTAAAGCCCAAACCACTTTGTCCTGCTCATATGCTCGTATTGGTAGTGGGATTTTTTGAATTTCTAAGATGCTTTGATGATCAAAGAGAGCTTGCATTTTTGGAACATCCAAAATCCTAGGGTTATTTATAATAAAATCTGAAACTGTAAGATTTGGAAGTTCTAGTTCCATACCTTGTAGTGGCTTTGGTTTGAAATTGATCAGTGTGGGAATCCATGGATCAAACCAAATATTTACTGAGTCTCCATTATAAATTTGGAAACATCGACCTTTTGTAAGTAGATCTTTAGATTTGAGTATTCCCTTCCACATGGATGAATCTGTTGCTTTCTGCGAAGCTTCCCAAAATGTTGTGTTCCTCAAATATTTGGCAGTTAGCATTGACTTCCACAAGCTATTTCTTGGTTCGCTTAGTTCTCATCTTGTTTTTGCTATCATAGCTTGATTCATCTTTTCCATTAATCTAATTCCAAGACCACCTGCTATCTTCGGTTGACAAATAGATTTCCAGGACTTCAGTGTCAAATTATGCGTTTTGTCTTTCGAGAAACCCCACCAAAAATTTTTGAAAGCTGCATCAAGAGATTTATAGACTGACTTGGGTAGCAGGAATGTATTCATATGATACGTTGGTATCGTACTTACTACAAACTTGATTAACATGATTCTACCTGCCTGAGCTAGTAATTTTGACTTCCATCCTTCCAATTTTTTCCCCACTTTGCCCAGCATTTCATTGTAGTTTCCTGCTAAAAGAAGTGGGTAATCCTAAATATTTCATTCTGGTTGATGATGCTTTGAAAGGCAGCCACAGAGAAATAGAAGCTTTTGTTGCCTGATTCGTGTTTCTGGTGACAAACATTGAAGACTTGCTCAAATTAACTTTCTGTCCTGACCAGCTTTGATATTTGTTAAGACATTCTGAGATGGTTCGAGCATTTTTTTCCGTTGCCTTGGCAAAAATGATTGTGTCATCTGCAAATAATAAGTGTGATACCATAGGACTGTTTCTACTGATTCGAACTCCTTCCAGCTTATGTTGCGCTTCAGCCTTTAATAACATCCTAGAAAGAACTTATGTAACCAGTATAAGAGAAATGGCGATATTGGGTCTCCTTGTCTAATGCCTCTCTGAGATTTGAAGAAACCTTTTGGTGATCCGTGGATGAGAATAGAGAATGACACTGTTGTTATACACTCCTTTATCAGATTTATCCATTTGTGATTGAAGCCCAGATTTTGCATCACTGTAAAAAGAAAATCCCACTCCACCTGATCGAAAGCCTTTTCCATATCAAGCTTGATAGCCATCAAACCTGATTTGCCCTTTATTTTTTTTATTTTTTTTATTTTTTTTAGGTGATGGAAGAGTTCATGAGCAATAATGGTATTTTCCTTAATGTTTCTACCTGGGACGAAGGCTGTTTGAAGTGGAGAGATGATTTTTGGGAGAAGAATTTTAAGACGATTGGCCATGATTTTGGTTATGATCTTGTAGCTGACATTTGTGAGGCTTATTGGGCGATATTGGCTTGGATTATTTGGACAGTTTGTCTTTGGGATGAGAGCAATGTTCGTATGATTGATCTGCTTTAAGAGCTTTCCACTGATAAAGAAATTCTGAACTGCCAGTATGACATCTTGTTTCACAATACTCCAATAGTGCTTATAGAATAAAGTTGTCATTCCATCTGGTCCTGGAGCTTTGCTGTTGGGAATTTGTTTTAGAGCCTCTAATATTTCCTCTTCAACTGGTATTGCATTTAGAAATTCATTCTCTATATCCGAAACTTGCTTTTTGAAGAGATTATCCAGTTGTTCCGGAACATTTGGCTTTGAAAAGGAATATATAGATCTAAAATGATTAATAAAATAAGTCTTTATAACAGTAGAGTCCATTGACCAATTACCTGACGCCAGCTTGATTGATTCGATAGCATTCCTTCTTCGCCGGATGGTGGTTGTTAGATGATAAAATTTGGTATTTAGATCTGTCGATGTAAGCCATGTGAGTCTAAATTTTTGCTTCCATAAGATTTCTTCATATTCTCTTTGCTTGTGAATTCTATGTTGCAAAAATCTTTCTTTTTCTTGATTTGAAGGAGTCATATTTGCTTCCTGTACTTCGAGAAGTTCACTTTCGAGTTGATGTATATTGTGGTTGATTCTCCCGAAGTGATCTTTATTCCAGACTTTGAGAGCTTCCTTGGTTGACTTGATTTTCTTGCATAGAATATAAGACGGATTGCCGAAGTGAGGTTTACTCCATGCTTCACTGATTATTTGATGGCTTAAAGGCTCTCGAGTCCAGAATTCTTCAAACTTGAAAGAAGGTGCTTGACGAATATTGAATGTGGTGTATAACAAGATTGGATGATGATCTGATGCTGATGATGCAAGATGTTGTAAAGTAGCATCTGAAAACAGTAATCTCCATTCTTGATTTGCAATAGCTCGGTCTAATCTCTCTCGTATGAGCGCTTGACCCTGTCTATTATTTGTCCATGTAAATTTTGGTCCCATGTAGCCAATATCTATAAGGTCATTCCTATCCATAAGAGCTTTTAGGCCCTTGTTAGGATTATAATAAATAGGTCTTCCACCAGATTTTTCATTTTGATCGATGAGGTCATTAAAGTCTCCCAAGCAAATCCAAGGCCCTGGAAAAGCTTGATATAATGAATCTAAATGGCTCCAAAAGCCAGCTTTATTATTCCATTGGGCAGGCGCATAAACATAGGTAATCATCCAAGGTTGATGTGTAGGATCAGAGTAAACTAAAACAGAAATTGCATTAATATTTATATTTACAGGTTCTATTTCTACACCCGGTCTCCACAAAAGAAGCAGTCCTCCTTTTTTACATACTGCTGGATAGTGAACAAAAAGATAGAAACCTAAGCTATTTACAATAGAAATGGTGCGTTCATCCGACACCAAGGTTTCCGACAAAAAGACTACATCCGGGTTATATTTCCTAATATTAGCCCTTAAGTTTCTGATTGCTTTGGGTCGGGCTAATCCCCTGCAATTCCATGCCATTGTCCTCACTTGGTCGGTGGAGGCATTTTTAAGCTTGCCTCGCTAGCTGTCTTGGACTTTCCTTTCGGGTGAGTTGGTGGTCTACTATATGGACTGACTTTTGCTTTTCCTTTAGATTTTTTTTCCTTGCCTAAAGAACCTGACTGTAATTCCAGAAGAGCAAGTGCCATTAAAGTTTCATCCGAGTGTTGCTTTGTAAGCTTATTTTCAGTTGGATCTGTATGTTCCACTTTGATAAGACGCTGTGACTTTCTTTTTGGAGTTTCAGAAAATTCAAATTGATGCTGTCTTTTGGAAGGAAGATTAACTTGGGAATGACGTTGAGCTTTTGTAATACAAACAGCTGAGTTCTCACTGAGGACTATTTCATTATAATTGGGATCATCAGATAAGCTTATTGTCTGTTCAATCTGCATGGGACTCTTTTCATAGTGAAGACTTAATTCTTCTAACAATTGGGAATTCATTTGAGTTGGAAATAATTCCATAGCCTTTTCAAACTCAAGGCGAGATGGAATGTGAGTGGAGAAACTGTATGGATCAGTTGGAGTGGAAGAGCTATGCACTGGATTAACATCTGATGAAGAATTGAAGACAAGTTCAGGCTTACTTGCGTAGAAGAAATGCTGAGGCCGATTAAAGGGTATATCTTGTGGGCCCATGAATAAAGGCCTTGACTCTTTCGTTGGATCGGAATTAATTTCTGGCCCCTTTCCCAGCCCGAGCCCAATACCAATACCCGTATATTCCTTCGACTTGTTATAGTGCTGTAACGCCGTGTATATCTGCTACCAATGTGCTCTCCATGTCGGTTGGTATTGTGTTGATCCTATGGCTATGATAGATGGAGCCGAAGCTGAGTGTTGTACCCGAGAGCTAGTTTCCTCTGCCACCTGCGCTTCCAAACTTGAAGACAAAAGAGATATTTTGCTCTAATTTGAAGTAAGGTTACTAGATTCGGCAGATGTCTGAACAATGAAGAAGTTAATGGTTCTTGGTGAGGAAATTAATGAGCGTTGATCACTGTAGCTGTAAGGACTAACTACATCTTTTTCCATGGATTTTCCGCCCGGTTGAAGAGATTTCGAAGAAGAAATCAATGGTTGCAAACTCAAACTATTGGTTGGAATTTCGTGGATTTGATCTCTGGTAAGTCCATCTTGTTCTTTGAAAATAATCCCCTATTGTTTGCTTGCATTGAGGATTTTTTTTCCTTTGTTGAGCTTGCCAGTTGTAGAAGCCGATGTTGAGAGTTTGTGTAAAACTTCTGTCTCTTCAAATTGCCCATCACCCGTTTGATGTAATGCTTGAGTGTTATCAAGAGTGGTTTGAAATTCTGATCTTATCCACGGACCATACACAAGTCTTGTTGGAGGTGATCTTAAGAATCCACAGAAGATTTGTGAGTGACCAAGTCTCTCACATGCATAACAAAAGTCTGACAGTTTCTCATATTTTATAGCAATCCATATTTCACAATTATCAGGCCTTGGCATCATGAATCCTTGCTGAAGTGGTTTGGTGATATCTAGCTCAACTTTAATTCGAATAAACTTTCTGAAGGCTAGACCATAAAGAGGATCTTCCTCCACTTTGATTAAATTACCTATAGCTTTACCTATTTCCATGGCATTGTTGAGAGTGATATGATCAAGTGGTAAACCATGAACTTGCACATTGAAAGTGGCATGGTTTAGACTGATTTCATTGAGTGTAGCTCCCGGAGACCATGGTTTTAGAATTAGCAAATGCCCTTTAATATTCCATGGGGCTTGATTAAGCACTCTTAGTTTATCATGGGAAGTTCTAAAGGTGAATATAAACTTGTTTATATCCATCTCTTCGATCAGGAAATTTTGGATGAAATTCCAAGAGGCTTTAATGCCGGAATAGATTGCATATTTATTCATTGGTCTATCGGCAACTAACCTTCTTATCAGGATTTTATCTGATGTAGCTTGTGCTGTTTCTGGAGCAGGTTGTAGCTTGAGCTCATGCCATGACAAAGCTTTTGTCTGTAGGATCAGAGAGTCGATGTCCATTTGATTAAGAAGATGTAGCAGCAAAGGCAAAGTCTTTGTTAGAATTTGGAGAGGGATTTTTATTCTGATTGTTGTTGTATAAAATCCTCTTGTGTGTAAACTGATTGTGTGAAAATGAAAAGGAGCAACAGTAAGTGCAGAAAAATGATACCACCTCCTAGACAGAGAAGCTCTGACTTCTCTCTAGCCGGTTTTATGTTAGTAGGTAGGACATAAAGGATTTGAGTTTGATATAAATATATATATATATATATATATATATTAAAATGTATTAACTCAATAAAACATGATTAGCTAGTTTGGATAGTGAAATATTTTTTTACTATTATTTATTATTTTATTATTATTTTTTACCTAATTTTTATTATTATTCACTATTATTCAAAATATTCTATTATTATTTTTTTATTACTATTTACAGAATATATGAAATCACATCACTATCCAAACACAACCTAATAAACAGATCAATTGCTCTCCACGATACTCACCTTGGCGAGCGAGCACTTTTATTTTTGCGATGCAAACTAAATTGGTCATCACTTTTGTTATTCATGATACTCGCCCAATGGCAAGCATTTTTGCCTTTAAATGGTGATAGCTTAGGGGTGAGCACTTTTTCTTTTAGTGTTGCTCCCCTAGGGGCGAGTACTTTTTTCTTTATGGGGTACTTGCTTGGAGGCAAGTACTTTTGCTCTCTAAAATGCTCATATGGGACGAAGACTTTTGTTATCGTGATGCTCTCCGAGATGGTGGGCATTTTTGCTTTCCATGATACTCGCTTGAGGGCAAGCACTCTTGCTCTCCACAATGCTCACCCTCATCTGTGGTTAGGGATAAGCACTGACTGAATCAGAGTCAATATCCCCTAAATCTGACTCGACTTTGACTTGTCGAAACAGAGTTCGGATTTGGGGTTTTTTTTTTTTTTTTTTGCTTCATATTTAGCCCATTTTGGACTTCATTTTTTTTGTGTGCTTTCAAGTTTCAAGTTTACTAAAAACATTACAAGAAAAAAAAAAACAAATTTTAGATATGAAAAAACCAAAAATATAACTAAAAATTATTCTTATGCTATGCAAATCTAAAAATTTTTTTTAAAAAATAAAGAAATTAAACTTATGAAGTTGGCCCTTTAGGCTATTCTTGATATCCTATCATTCATAATTTATACTAGACATATATTATAGTATCTAATTACATGTTATTATACTATAGTATTACATACCATTTATAGTGTCTAATTACATGTTATTTATTATAGTATTGCATGTTATTATATTATACTAGTGTCAAACTTATTTATAACTTATTTTCATACTAGACTTATATTATAGTATCTAATCACACGTTATTATACATTAGTTTATATGTTATTATATTATACTAGTGCCTAACGTATTTCTATAATTGATTATGTATGGTAGTGATACTATAATATTTACATATACTAAACTATTAATCTATCTATATTATAGTATAAATATATTATTTTATAATAATTAGCTCATACTAGTATAATATTGAATTTAACTATATAATTTCCAGTTATATAACTATATAACTATTGAACTATACTAGTATATATGATCATATATAAATAATACATTTTTTTATAACATAGGTATAATATCAGAGTCAGATCGGAGCAGAGTCGGAGTTAATCAGACAACACCTCTGACTCCGACTAAAATAAAAAAATAAATCTGACTCTGAATTTGTTTTGTCGGAGCTCTGACTCCAACGGTACGAAGTTGGAGAGATGTCAAATTTTCAAATTGTTGCTTAGCCATATCCGAAGTTCACCACAATGCTCGTCTGGGGGTGAGCACATTTCCTTTCAATGGTGCTCATGTAACACCTAGGTCCACACCAAACCGTATTCAAAATTTTTTATTGGAAATAACATGTATAAAAAGCCACTTGAGAGTAACAAATAATTTTAGAACAAGCTACGTGCCTAAAAATTTATGTTGGCAGAATATGGATTTTATTGAGGTTGATAATTAGGTTAAGATAATTTATGGACCAAGTGGGCCAAAATAATTAGAATTTGGACCAAGAAATTCTCCTAATGGCCCGAAGATATTATTGGATGATGGATTTATTTTTGGACATGAGGATTATGGCCCAATTTAGTTATTAAGTCCAAGTCTATGAGCGTGTCGAATTTCAAGCATTATAGGATTACAATTTTAGAGTACCATTCACGTTTAAATTCCTAAACCCGTTCCACGACTAAAGCACTCAGTTCCTATAAATTATGGATCATATCCCATAAGATGATCTTCCTCACCACAATCTAGGGTTTCCAGCCATATATATATAGATTTAGACCTATATGTCGATCTCCTTCATGCATAACAAATTTCTTCAAGCCCTAGAAATGCCGTCTGTTTCCTCAAATCACGCCGCACCTTCTCTATAAATTTCCAACAAGCACGACATGGCCACCACAACCCTCAGCATGCATATCCCCACATCCAGGAAACAAGCACGACAACATACCAGTGGCTTTCTCTCATAATCACGGCAGCAAACTTGTACCGCCTTCCACGTCCAACACAACCATAGTGCACCGCAACAACCCATGTTCAATGGCTCCTCCACGTTGTGGTAAGCCTCCATTGCACTATAGAACCACTTCCCTTTTTCCCACAGAACCGCAACGTAAAGCAGTTGTTGTTAAAGCACCAACGCTAAAAGCCAACCTATGCCACCAAAGCCCACACTCAACCACAGCAAGGCCACTATCACTGCGCCCTTCCTCCTACTCACAGGCAGCATGAGCCACCAGTTTCACCGTTGTAGCCCACTTCTCCTCCACATCGTGAGCCCTCCCTCCATTCAAAACCACCATGTAATAGCCCACTGCCCAGCCCACACTTAGCCTCTATCTCACAGCACAACAACCCCAAATAGAAAATGCACGAACCACTCCAACCTCATCACCACCCTAAGCCACCCGTGATTCTTCACATCTCAGCCACAAGGGTTGCACCGCATGACAAGCTCTGTCTTTCACACCAAAAAATAGAGCAACCCACGTCCACGCCGACAACCCTGTTTCCTCCACACCTCAACCACACGGGCCCCTGTTTGTGCTCCTCAGAACAAAGCCAAACACTGCCAACGATGGAAGCTGCCACCCATTGCCCCGACTACTCACCGTAAGCCATAAGCCATTGTCTCTTTCTCTCTCATCACTTTCTCTCACATCTCTCTATCCCTCTTAGAACTGCACCGTCACCCATAAAGGAAGCCGCCATGAAATCGTTTCTGTCCAACCACCAGGTCTGCCGTCGCACGGTGGTTGTGCCCTCTCTGTGAGTATCTCTTTAATTTTAAATTACATCCCCACCCTTTATTTGTAACTCATGGCAGATGATGTTATTTTACGTGGGTACGTTGAGTCTGATTTTTTTTTAATTGTTGCAAAACATCTATAATATCTTGTGTTGGTTTAGGCTTGAATTTAAATAGACTAATGATTGAGTTGGAATTATGTTAATTGAAGGTTAAGTAGATATCAATGAATTTGGGAGGTGATGATATTTTAAGAGTATGAGAATTAGAGATATTTTTAGGAGAGATAGGTTATTTTAGTATTTCAGACTTAAATATCAAAATACGTGTTTAAGTGGAGATTTAAGCAAGTCATGCATTTATTTTATAGGTCACGATTGATATTCGTTCGACAATGTGGTGGAAAAATTCAGAAAAAGCTAAAAAGTCTAGGTAAACGGGGTTCCTATACTAGACTTTGCATAAAGGAAATAAATTGGGGTTAATTTTATGAAAAATATGCATGTTTTGTTATGTAAAGAACTTTGAAACAACCTCAATTATTTGTTCGGCATTACTCATGAAATATGTATGAAAGAGACAAGCATTTTCATCATGATTGGTGTAGACATGAGTTTATTTTTGGCATTCTGTTTCTGAACTATGCGAAAGGGCGAACATGAAATTTATGAAAATTTATGCATGTGATGCGAAGATGTCATGAATCTGTTTTTGAAAATGTGAAATGATCTGAATATGTTTTCGTACTCTGTTGTGATATAATGCAGCATCTGAAACCCTTTGACATGACTTTCTGATTCGTTTTCGGTTCCGTTCAATTAAGGCCCCACCATGGGTGATAATAGTGGTATACGGCCCTGCCACAGGTAATAATAGTGGTACACGGCCCTACCACGGGTGATAATAATGGTATAAGGCCCCGTCACGAGTAAAATGATGGTTTATAACCCTACCACGAGGGTTAAATATGGTATATATCCCAATGTGATACTCTAATATGATATGAAAATGAGGCCTCAGTTTACGATATACCAAATGATTTTATTTTTTAATAAGAATGTTTATAAAAGTTTCACTCTGATATTTTTGATAACATGTTTTGATTACGCATTCTGAAAGCAAATATTCTGATTTCTGCATTCTGAACTCTGTAATTGCTCATCTTTACATACTAGTATATGTTCTCTACTTCTTGAATTGTTGATAACTCACCCCTTATCTTCGCAAATATTTTTCAGATAGTTTTGATGCATCAGTTGGAAGTTAAGAGTATGAGGTGTTAGTAAGGTTTGATGATCATAGATGAATAAGCACCAAATGGTACAAGTATTTATTGGAGAATTTTATTTAATAGGTTTATGATTTTATGTTATTTTGATATTTTAGGTCATGGATATTTCTGAGTCTTTGTGGAGTTTTTAAATTATTTCATTGTGGTATTTCTTTGGAGTCCTGGTGGAGGAACATATATATTTGGTTTGAGTAAATGAACTTGTATTTAATGAAAATTTTGGAGTATATAAATATGTTATGGGGATGGTTTTGGGTTACACGAAATAACTCTCCGGACCTATGAGGACGAGACGTTACATGCTCACCTAGGGATGAGCCATTTTGCTTTCCACAATGCTAGTCTGGGGTGAGCAGTCTTGCTCTCCACCATGCTTGCATGGCGCGAGCATTTTTGCTCTCCATGGTGCTCACCTAAAGCTGAACACTTTGCCTTTCCACGATACTCGTTGCGGGGGTGAGCACTCTTACTCTCAATGTCACTGGCATTGGGGCAAGCAACATCGTCTTTGGTTCTTGAGATGCTCACTTGGGTGGCTAGCACATTGCCTTTTAGTGCGCAAATTGAACTTCTTTTAAAATAAAAAATAGAAACAGTTGAGCAAAATAAAATCAAGTTCATAGGAAGTTAACTCATAATAAACATTTCAGCACCATCTATTTTGTTATATCAATTCAAGAGGAAGCTAACGAGGGATTGAGATTTTTTTGAAAGACCAACGAACCCATTTTTATCGGATAATCAATATTATTTTCATGTTATGCTCTCTTTTTTCAAACAAATATGCATTTCCATGAAAATCAACACTCTTACTCAGGAATCACAAGAAAGACCAATGATTCAAGAGCTACCTTACTCGATGATCCCGAGCGAGCTCAAAAGCACACAAGATGGAACGAAACTACAAGGAAGTGTAAAAGAATTCGAGAAAAAAATAGAGGGCATTAGCGAGAAAGGAAATGAGATAGAGCCACATAAGAATCTCCTGGGAAAAAATCAATGAGCACCAAACAAAACCATGTCTGTCAGATTGATTTATTCTATGTAGCATAAACAAGACAACACATAGTGTCAATTTAGCCAACTTGTCATCATTAGTCACTGGAAAACCTGCAACAACTCAGCTTGCATGTACTTTACACCTTTATATCTCCCATTTTTGTGATTTTCTTGTGTCAATTTGGTGGAGAAGCAAACACAACATTCAACTTTTCATCTTCAGAAGTAAATAGTGTTTCCTTGGTAACACGCGAGATAGGATAAGTCTACAAAGGCTGGGTGACAGCGTGCAAGTTGGTGAAGCAATGGGAGAAAATTGTTAAAGTGCATATACTGACCAAAATGGCAGTGTTATAGCTACAACAAACGCACACTTTGAATGGCTTTCTTGCCCATTCAAGTGCCAAGGATATTGCAGCAACTCTCTCTTTATCTATAGAGAATAGATATTAGTATTTAACTATTTAATATTTTAAACTATTGAATTTTTTGTTACCATATAATTTTATTTTATGAACATATTAATTTTCTTATATATTTTTGGTTTGGGTATTGATAATAAAATATTTTATTATGAATCCATTTACAATATTGTGAATAATTTATATAGTTATCCTTGCATTGCATATGGAATTATAATAATTAGATTAAAAAATAAATTTACGTGTCAACTCAATCCATTTATATAAAACGGGTTGAACAAGTTAAAATTGGATAAATCGGTTGTGTCAAGGCTCACCCAATAAAAGTTAATTATTAAACAGGTTAACATGCTGCCTGCTACAGGGTTGGAGCATCAATAGAGGAGGATATGAAAACAGAAGAAGAGATTAGAGATTGAGAGATGAGGGGTCGAAGTCGAACAATGGAGGAAGAGAGAGAGAGGAGAGAAGAGAAAATAAAATTAGAGTCTTAAGTTTTCCTTTTTATACTAGGGTATGCAAGGTGGGCGGGTTGGCCTGCACCCACATTTCCTTTCTGTTAAAAAGCCCGCCACTCGTCCGCTTGGGCAAGGCAAATGGGTCAGATGCAGGGGCCCGCCCAGCAGCCCTAGGTTTTAGAGTCTCACCAGTTTAATTAAACGAGTCGTATTTGGGTTGAATCATATAGGTAAATACTCATAACTTAACACCACACAAATATGATCCACGAATACGAATTGTTACCCCTACTTGAAATGTGTGATAGGTCATTTATATACTTATCTATGTTCATTCATATCCTTTTGCTTAATTATTTATTCTTTTTCTAATATCAAATTATTATGTTTGATTAAAACATTGAACTTTCTTAAACTAGATTGCTTCTGTCTCAATGTAAAATGGAGAAAAATGGTTAATTTATTGAAAAAAAGTTATTAGTTTTTTGTTAGTTAGTTGAACACAGAAGCTCACGAAGATATTTATACATTTTTTGTTGCTATCAATAAGTTTTTGCAATAGCCCAAGAAAAGTGTTAAAAAAATCTTATAAATGTAAGTTTACATCAAATTTATTTTATAATATAAAAATTAAGTCCCAACTTGGATGCCATAACTAACTGTAAATTATGTACTGCATGCAACATGGGATGAAACAAGGTTACATAAAGTGATTGCATAGAGTTTCATTTATATTGTTTTGGAATATAATATATGAATGAGCAGTGAATTATGGGAACAACTCCCCTCAAATTGTACGTGTTCATGTTTCCAGTGTTTTTTATATTAGAGGGGAGATGCGCATTAAAAATTTAATCCAACAATCAAACCAACACTCATTCTTTTCAATAATAGACTTATTAAATTAAAATAGTAATATAAGAGGAAAGAATGGGGTACTCCATATAAAAATCTAATTACATTAATTATAATATAATTTGAAAGAAGAGAAAATTTATCTATAATAAAAGAGCGAGTTTAGAGCTTACAATGTAGGAATTCATGTAATGACTTGGACTAAAATGTTCCTTTACGAATCCCATGCTGGACTGAAATGCCCTTACTATAGATAGTGATCCCACCAAAGTGACCCTGTAAGAGACCTGGGTTAGCTGAAATGCCCCTACTACATACGAATTGACTAAAATATCCCTACAACAAATTGAATTAGATAGAAGCAACTATATCCAAATCAAACCCGCCGACAACCAGAAATCTCAAGAACCAGCTTTATATTAATCTTATCTCGCACTCCCCACTCTCTATCAAGCCTCTTCTTGTTCTTCATTCTTTTGTTATTTTTCTTCTCCTTCTACTTCATACTTCTTCTACTTCATATTTTTCTTCTCGTTGACCATGGCGCAACCCATGACAGAAATGATGATCGCGTCGATGTGAAAAGATTTGACCATGGCGCACTCATGGCCACGCTAGAGATGAAAATATAGAGCAACCAGAAATATCTTCACTTTCACACTATAGATCCACAGTGATGTCGTTGCCATTGGTCTAAGATGGAGATTTCTGGTGGGTGTTTTTTCCGCCGACTTAACGGTTCTAAGATGGAAACTTTTTTTTGGGTACTTGTGCCATCGACTTGATGGTTTTGAGATGGGTTTTGAGATGAAGATTTATGATTGTGACGTCATCGTGGGTTTAAGATGGGCTATGAGCACAATGCTAGGATACGAGCAAAGTGCTCGCCCTTGGGTACGAGACGTTATTGCTCGCCACGTAATCGTATCAATTTGATCGGGGATCGGATATCCCAAGTCATCCAGTCAATTTGATCAGAGGTCAGGTACTGTTGGCGATCTGGTACACTTTACATGCTCGGTCATTTGGCCATTTTGAGCAAAGGTCAAACACTTATGGAGATTGGGTACGCTTTTACATGCTCGGGAGCTGAGCTACCACGTAAGAGCATTGGCAATGGTCTAGCCATTGTCAAGTCTAAAATTTGGCTAGAATCTTAATTTTTGGCTATAATATCAATTTTTGACTAGGTGAGTCCACATTGGACTAACCATTATAAAGTTAAAATAATAATATAATATTATATATATATTTTTTTTTTTGCAAATACAATTTATATATTTCTTAGATCTTCATGCTTTATAGAAATAATGTGTCTACTCTATCAATAAGTAGAAATAATATGCATGCCATGTATATTTTACCATTCAAAGAGAGAGGGAAGTGATGAAATAATTAAATAATGTTTTCCATTGTGAATAGTAGCTAGCTATATTTGGAGAAGACTTAAGATTTACTATTCATCAAGTCTTAAGTTTTGGACCATTGGCTAGTCCAATGTAGAGGCTTTTTCTCACATCTAGTTAAAGTTTAGATTTGCATTGGCATTTGGCTAGTCCATTGCCAATGCTCTAAGTATTATATCTGGTGGAGATGGTGCAATTTGCCTGACCTCCACTGGCCATTGGACATAATTCCCAAGCATTTAATGCAAGTAAAGTGCTTACTCCTGGGAGTAGGATGTTGTTGCTAGTTCGGGGCGGCGAGCACTATTACAAACATCACTTCATTTATTAATATTTTGAATGCTCACTCTCTAATAAGCATTTCTCGTGAAATTGATATTATTTGCATGAGCTCCCACAGGGGTCGGATACTTTTGCTCGCCCTTCGAGGTGCTAGCACTTGCCATGTCGAGGCACGAGCACTTTTTCAATATTGTCTCTTACCTAGGGTTAGAGCGCTTCACTCAGCCTTTGGGATGACATCTTTGCTCGCCCTTCGGGATGCCAAGTGCTACTAATCAACATAGTCCTCATCCACGAGGATGACAGACACTTTTGATCAATATAGTTGTCACTCTGATCGAGCACTTCTGGTGGCCCCAAGGGTGATCATTTTTCCTCGCCCTCACCCGAAGAGCAATATTTGCCTACCTAGGTACAAGTTATTGTTGCTCACTTCGACGCGAGCATTGGATACAAGCACACTTTGATCTTCGCGGGTGTGAGCACTCTTCACTCACCCCCCAGTTCAATCACCTTTCACTTGCCCTGCTAGCGAGCACTTTTGGTCGCCCTGTGGCTCGCCCTTTGGGGGGTGGGAGGGAATTGCTTTTGATCAACATACTCTGCTCGCCCACAAGGGTGATGAGCAATTTTTATCAGCATATTGCTAGGTTCATTTTTTCGTTCTACCTTCATTTTTATGTCTTATATTCACTTTCTTCGGTGTCCGCCATGAGGGTGATGATCACTTTTGCTCAACATAGGGCTCACTTGGACTTAGCACTTTTTCCCGTTGTGTTTGTCCAAGTGGCGAGATCTATTGCTTGGCTCGGCGTTAGAGTATTTTTGCTCGAGTTTTGAGGTGTGGGAACTTCTAATCAACATAGTCCTCGCCCAGAACGAGCACTTTTAGTGGCCTATGGTGTAAATTTAAGGGGTGTGATCACACCAAACGGTGTACCCCATGGATTACATCTTCTCCATGGTTTTGGATCCCTTATGGAGCATTAGTTGAGGAAGTGTCAAGAGACACAACCGTTTGATTGAGTCAAACAATTGTATCACTTGCCAATGGTTGTGCTCCTTGTCAACTAGTGTCTTGTGGTCTATAAATATAGATCATTTGTGCACAAATCATTCACTTGAAGACTCCTCTGTCCATTACCAATTTGTAGGACAAATACTCTCACAGGAGTGTTATTATTTTATCGAAAGATCGTTCATTTGCATTCTATTTTTTTCCACCAATGGTGTCAGGAGCCTTGTCATGACAAATGGGTCGTTTTCTCACATAGATAAGACCATCAATTAGCAAGTGCTTGGTTTAGCAACCACACTTGCCTATTACAATCACTTATGAATGATTTCGAACTCAAAGGAAAAACTCTTCCAAATCACGGTTGAAGACCTTGAGAAAATAGGGAATCTACAAAATCTGGTAACAAATTACTACTTTGAAGAAAATTAATGGGAGATTTTATTTAAAGGGGCAAAGGGGCACTAGCTGAAATAGAGGAATCCAAGAATTTTAAAAATATTGTTCCGGTCGGTCATCAGAGTTACTCACCGCCGCAGGAGTTCGAGAGTGTCAGGGACACGTCAAAAATAGAGTAGTCATCGTCCAACTCGCTGGACGGGAGTGAGGATCTGACATTTACAGACACAGAAGGTAGTCTGCTCGAGGAAGAAGAAGACTGCATTGTCGAAACGATCAATAAAATTCAAACCAATCCTGGCTAAACAACATTGTCATTCAGTCAATTAAGGAGGAAAATGATCAAAATGACAATGCCGCTTCTGAAGATCAAAATCCTGCAGTGAACAACGCCATTTCGAGGACTTTGGAAGCCGCTTGGAAGAAAGAACACGATGTCATTTTGAACAAACCGAACGACACCATTTCATCTGACCCAAAGTGGCACCAGACTACCCACAAGCGTGTTTTGATTACGACCCACTTTGCTGAAGCCCACAAACTCGTATCAAATTGGACTCATAAGGCAAGTCCAAGCACAAGTTTAAAGCCCACAAGCTGACCCATTATCTGAAGCCGCATGCATGCTGAGTCGTGAACCGTGCTACGAGCAGAGAAAAGCACTGAGCCGCTTCCTGCACCATTGAACGAGTCGTTAATTGTCGATTTTATGCGCTTGAACCCAGTCTGAACCACCTGACTTGATTTTCTGAACCAGTTCGGACCAGTTTGGTGTTTTTTACTATTCTTGGTCATTTAAGCCCGATTGGTCTGTTCAAAAGCCGTTACGTTCCTAGTTTTGTGCCAAATCATTATAGGACATTTGTAAAAGTCGCCAACAATTCCTTGAAAGAAGAGAAAAATCAAGGAGAGTCCGTGGCAATATACTTGATTATTGCACTGCTTCCATTATTCTCCCTATTTGAAGTACAATGAGAGGATTTCTAGGCTACCACTTTGGATTAAATTAAAAAATTATTATTTATGTAATAATTTAATTTTCTCACAGTTTGAATTATTGCATTTTATTTATTTGCAATAGAACACATTTATTATTTCTACATTTTGTTGTTAATTTTTAAGGTATGTTATTTATGGCACCGAAGAAAAGTACTGATCCCTGAGGAATAGAAAAATTAAATAGAGGAAACTTTTGGGCTTGAAAAATGTATATAACTTTTCTTTTAACCCATGAAAATATCTTATATACATTAACAATAACTAAAAAATTTGAAAATGTAGAAAATTGCAAGAATGAAAGTGTAATTAGCGTAAGAACTAAAGACAAATATTAAGAACACAATGCATGGGCAAGAATTTTGATTTTGCTTTGCATGAATGATGATATCATTCCTCTTTTTGAAAATTATGAAACTACTAAAGAAATTATGAATGCAATTGAAGATAAGTATAGATTAAGATATGATACTTATATATACAATTATTGTTTGACAAGTATAATCGAATATGTATGAAAGAGAATGATGATGACATAAGGGATCATACTCAAAATAGAATTGATTGCAAAAGAATCATACGATGCTGGTCATCCTCTAACTGAAAAAATGCAAGTTACAGTTATACTGAATAGTCTTCCTTCATCTTGGGATCATATTGTTACTTCTTTAACATATAGTGAAAATGAAATAACAATGACATCACTTCTAGTACTTTTGATACTTTAAGGAGAAATGATGAATATGTGGAAGAGAGAGAGTGAATTATTCAATTTATTGATGGCTCAAGACAAACGTTATACATAGAACAAAATAAAGCTAAAACAGTTTAAGAAAAAGATATGGTCAAAAAAATAAAAAGTAAACCATTTACTGAAAACTGTTTCAAATGTAGGAAGAATGGGCATTACGAATCACAATGTCCAAATAAAATAAAAGCAAAGGAAAGTAAGGAATTGTGATGACAATTTCAGAAGTAATGCTCGTGGAACTAGTGTCAGATTCATGGTGGGTTGATTTTGTAACAACAAGACATATATACAGAAACTGTTAAGATTAACAAATAGGTGAACACGGAGTATATATAGGCAACAACACATATTGCAATGTCTTGGAAGCAATGTACATGTAACTTTAATGTGAATAGTTCCGTTATTTTACTTAATGATGTATTATATGTATCTAATATTCGTAAGAATTTACTATCAGTGCTTGTACTAAATAAGAAAGTCTACATAGTTGAGTTTAAGTCTGAAATCGTCATTATTAGTAAGGGTGATGTATCAGCGAAATGTGTAAAAAATCACAATACGTATGTATATAATATTGATATTAATAAAGTACCTAAATCTGACTATTTCTGTGTTTATCAATTGTGCATATTTATGAAATTTAAGACTAGGTCATGTAAATAAAAATAAGATGGTTAGAATGTATAAAAGTTGATTAATACCACAAATAAATTAAGATAATTTTGATATGTATGAACTATTTATCAAAGGCAAAATAAGTAGTAAATATTTTTTCAAAAGCTGAAAATCTACAAATTTTCTTAAAATTGTACATTATAATGTTTGTGGACATTTTAAAATAAAAGCTCACAGAGGAATGAAGTATTTTATTACTTTCACTTATGACTATTCAAGATAAGGTCATATCTACTTACTCAGACATAAATCAAAGGTAATTCAGAAGTTTACAAAATATAAAGCCGAAGTAGAAACCCAATTAGTTAGGCTCATTAAATGTTTGAATAGTAATAGAGAATGTGAATTTGAAGATTTGGATAATTTCTACAAATTGAAAGGAATAATAAGACATTTATTATGCCATATAAGACCCAACAAAATGACATTGTAAAAAGAAGAAATAAAACTCTATTGGATATGACAAGATCAATAATGACATATGCTAATCTACCAACACATTTTTGGAGAGAAGCACTACCGAGTCTAGCATACATATTAAATAGAGTTGAAATCAAAGCAAAATCTCTTACACCTTAAGAGATATGGACGAGACAAAAACTCATACTTAAGTAAACTCAAAATGTGGGGTTTTAAGACACAAGTGCTCATCTCAAGGCTAATAAGGGATAAATTAAAAAGTAAAACCAGGAAATGCAGGTTTATCGGGTATGTAGAAAATAGAAGTGGCGACAAATTTTATCATTTCGATAGAGGATTGATAGAAAGTGGAGATGTCATTTTCTTAGAAAATACAGACCTAATTACTCAAATTGATCAAATAGATTTATTGAATGATCATGAAAATAAAAAAAAAAAATCTAATCAAAATCTAACAGTGAATATCTTGACGTTACTTAGACACAAAATAATAAAAATAAAATAAAGTCAGATCAAAATCAATTTTCGAATATTGATGTTGAAGACAATGAGAGTAAAAGAACCAAACGACCATCAATATTGTTTCAACATCATTATGCTCTAAATACCAAATTGAGAAATTTAGAAAATGATCCTGAAAATTTTTATAAGACAAAATGAGTCGATTTAGATAAATAACTTGAAGCCATGAGAGATAAATTAGAATCGATTAATAAAAATAATGTTTGGGAATTAACGAACCTTCCAAAAGGTAGAAAAGCTATTGGTTGCAAGTGGATTCTCATAAAGGAAAAAAAATTATAGTTGATGGAAGTTTGGAAAGATACAAAAAAAATATTAGTAGCCAAATGATAAACTCAAAAACCCGGTGTAGACTTTGTGGATACGTATTCGCCTGTGGTGAAGTTCACATCCATAAGGATAATCATGTCTATTGTTACCAAGATGAATTTGAAATTACATCAGTTAGATGTAAAGACGGTTTTTCTCAATGCAGTGAAATACTTAAAATTCTCTATACTCATGTTATGGGAAATCTCATGTATGCAATGACAAGTACAAGACCATATATTTGTCATGCAATAGGATTTGTAAGCAAATATCAATCTAATCCAAGTAATAAACATTGGCAAGCAGTAAAGTGTATATTAAGTTATTTACAAGGTATCAAAAATATGAAATTATGTTTTGGAATCAATGATATAGAATTAATCGGTTATAATGATACTAAATTTGGAAGTGATATAGATAATAGAAAATCTACAAGTGGATATATATTTCTATTAAATGGAACAACAGTTTCTTGTTTAAGTGAGAAACAAGTCAATGTTGCTAAGTCCACAATGGAAGCAGAGTATATTCCTTACAATACTGTAGTAAGTAGTGTAGTATGGATAAAATGTTTTATTGAAAGCTTAAGTTTAGATACATCCACAGAACCGGTCAATGTTATCAGTATGTCATCTCACTAATAAAAAGTAAAACACAGAGTTCCAAAGAAAAACACATTGATATGCATTATCATTATATTTTGAATATAGTGGAGATAGGTGAAATCAAGGTTAATTTTGTTTCCTTGACTGAGATGGTAACAAATCTAATGACCAAGGAATTGTATCTGGAGAAATTCAAAGAATACGTGACCGAAATGGGGATGAAATATACCTAGGTAAAGTAACCTCATAGATAACATGCATAACTCAGGAAGTTTTGGGATGCCTAGACAAATAGAGTTATGGGGAGTTACCCAAAGTAAAGTGTTGGTCATTTGTAAAGTCATTGATAAGGTAATTGAGGAAAGCCTCAGGAATTGCGTCAGAGGAAGTACTTAATAAAAATTCAGTGAAAGTCGATACATGTTTGATGTATTCAGGTGAAGTGGTCAATTATGACAAAGGTATAATTCAATCATGAAGAATTGATGTCGTTTACTAAATATTTAGTGAAACGAAGTCATCCCTAATATGTGATCAGCAGAGCACATATGGTAAATAGTGTAGTTAGATAAAATAATGACAAAATCGTGTGCACATAAAGGCTTGTCATATTCTGATGCCGATCTGCAAGAGTTGCATATGAGAGTTGAGTTGTGGAAAGTCTGTATTGGTACCAAGGTACTATACTAAACTGGATTGATCATCGTTTTCGTGTGTTCAATTGGAAGATGTAAATCTAAGGGGTGTGATCACTCCAAACAGTGTACTCAATGGATTGCATCTCTCCATGGTGATAGTTCCCAAATGAGTTGGTTGAGGAAGTGTCAAAAGATACAATTGTTTGATTGAGCCAAACTGTTGTGTCACTTGCTAATAGTTGTGCCCCACTGCCAACCAGTGCCTTGTGATCTATAAATAGAGATATTTGTGCACAATTTGTTCACTTGAAAACTCATTTGTCTACTACCAACTTGTGGGATAAATACTCTTACAAGAGTATCACCATTTTGCCGAAACACCGTTCATTTTGGTTCTATTTTTTCCGACACTTGGGACAAATACTTTTCCTCGCCACTCCTACGAGCCAGCACTTTTTCTGACACCTGGCCTTCATGCTCTTTCACTATTGTTTGCTCCAGGTTTGAGTACTCTTTACTCACCCGGGGTGCAAACACACACATATAAACACTCCTTACTTGCTCTGGAGTTGAGTAGTTTTGCTAACACTGGGGTGCAAGTATTGTTTACTCGTCCTTAGGTCTAAGCACTTGCCTCTCGTAATGTTTTGAAATCATCACTATTTTTTTTTCCTTCAAATTTCAAATAATTTTTATAAGGCAAACTTCACAAAGTGTTTTGTCCTAGTAAAATAAAAGGATAAAGATAATGAACCCATCGCTATCTTTTAGAAATCTCAATTTTATCGTTACCCACCCAAAAAGAAATTCAGTGAGGGCAGTGTAATCAATCCATTCCGGTTTGGGAGGGGGGGGGGATTTTGGACCGAACTGAAAATTTTGGTATGCCTTTTTTCCAGACCAATTACCCTTATAGACCAGTTCAAACTGTTATCTATTAGTCCGGTCGATCCATTAGATCATGGCCCAGTGTAAAATGGACCAAACACGCAAAAAGTCCAAAATCACTTCTAATGTGTATTTTTGGCCTATCTATACTAAAAAATTCACAGTATTTACACTTTTTAATATCAACTATTTATTCTTATTTGCACATTTTGTACTTGAAAATAACCTAAAAATTGAAAAAATTATCAAAATTATCAAAATTCATCCATGAGAATTAGCAATTATCATAATAAAGTTAAAAACAAAAAGTAGAGAAAATGAAATTGAAAAATTCAATATGATCCAAACTCCAAATACATATGGTCAATTGTGATAGGTTAAATGAAAATTACATAATTAACTTATACAACTATTATATAAAATAATATATATAAATATTTTATTATATATATACTTCTATCAATCCAGTTCAGTCCAAAAATCATACTCCAAGACCAGACCAAAAATTGAAATTCTATAGTTATATGGACTGGACTGGACCAGATCGATATACGCATGGTCCGGTCCAAACCAAACCATTCGGTTCAATTGGATTTTCCGGTCGGACCAATAAACTTACACCCTCAGGCAAGGGAACCTAGAGAGTGACTTGAAAGATAAAAGTATGGGCTTTGAGAAAAAAGATGTTTGAAAAGAATCTTAAAGCAAAAAAAGTAAGGAATACATTTTTATTCCACTTTACCTTTAAGTAATAGGAAAATGTTTCGGCCATTAAGAATGGTGCCCCAAAAGTGACCGATCTTTTTTTTCACTTAGTGGTTAAATGAGTGTTTTTTGTTTAGAAGGGTTTAAAAATGCTTGAAAAATAATAATATTTACACTATCGGTACAATGCAAATGTCACCTTTCTTTGTGGCCCTATCATTGTCGTAGGTAATATATTTTGGGCTTTGCTACCCAGCCGCCTACATCACAGACGATACATATTTTAATTCTTTTTTTATTCCTACTAAACTAATTGAATTATTCTACTCATCATTTTTACATCACATACTTGCTAAATAAAAAGGAATAAAAAGATTAAAAAAAATCAAAATATACGTGTAGTGTAGGGACTATGAATAGAATTTTTCATATATTTTATCCGCGAGAAAGACTTCCTAAACTTTCAGATTGCATTTGGATGTTGAGTTGCGTTGTAAATAATAGTATTTTGTGGGTCACACTGAGATGAATTTAACTTTTTTAGGTTGAAATGAGTTTAACTTTTTAAATTGAAATGTATGAAGTAAGTTGAGATGAGTTTAACTTTTGGGTTGGGTGTAATCGGTTCGGTTCGGTTCTAGGGGAGTCATGGACCAAAAATTTCAATCCATCATTTTTGCCGGACCGAACCGTTAGCTATTGGTCTAGTCGGTCCATTCGGTCTAATTCGGTCCATGAACAATTTTTTCATTGTATATATATGTGGTTAATGAAATTAAGTAATCTAATCAACATTTTATATATAGTTAATGGATATTAAATAATTTCATTGTGTATATGGTCAATGGTGATCTCTTGGATGAAAATTACATAATTAACTTATACAACTACTATATAATATAATATATTATATATCTAACAAATATTTAAAATATATATATATACACATTCGGTCGATCTCGATCTGGTTTGGTCTAAAAAAATACACTCAGGGACCGACCAATAAACTATCGGTTTGGTCCGGTTGGTTTTTCCGATCCGGTTCTCTTACAGTTCTAGTTGAGATGAATTGAGTTGTTTTCATCTTCAAAACACAACTTAAATCTCACAGTCTGGATCCATTATTAGCCTGCCACGTGGTTAGCGATTAGTTCATAAAAAAAATGCTATAAATCCACTCAAATGTGGGAAAGAATTTCTGAATTTTATCATGAGTATAAAAAACCAAACAATGTTGAACACTTTGTAGTGTCGTTGATGAATCATTGGTCCTCGATTAAAAAATGTACAAAGAAGTTTTGTGCATCTTTAGCACATGTAGAATCATTGCACCCGAGTGGTGCCACAGAGCAAGATAATGTATGTATTCTTTTCCTTAAATTATGCAATTCTTTAGGATTGATTTATAAACTAACAATATTTTTTTGCCTTTATAGATTGAGACGGCAAAACTTATGTACAAAGAGATGGAGAATGAGAACTTCACAATGGAGCATTGTTGGTGTCTTTTGAGACACCAACCAAAATGGTAGCAACACATGATGACAATGAATACGAGGAGAAGACCACATGATAGAGATCTAGCCATTGAGCAGTCAAGTCTTGTCGGTGACTCTGTGGAGGAGAACGTGGAGGTTTTGATTGAGAGACCTCCAGACAAAAAAATTGAGAAAGAAAGGGAGCGGAAGCAGAAGCGGAAGTCCCAAAAATCTACTGATGATGATATGAAGGTGGCCTTAGCTCGAATGCAAGAGGATAGACACATGTGCATGGTAGAGAGAAGAGCAACAATGATGAAGGCATAAGGCAATTTCACTAAACAACATAACTTGAGAAGAAAAAGTTCGAGGCGAAAATTATGAGCTTGGATCTTGCTGGCATGAGTGCCATGCAGCAATGCTACTTCCTTAATAATCAAAGGGAAATTTATGAGGTATTGAATAACAATTTCAGAGGTATATCTACATCTCCAACCACACCTCATGGAGGTTTGTAACTCTTGGATATATTTGCAATATTAGTGATTCTAGTGGCTGCCCAGCCACATGTTATGGAGACACGTGGCTGGGCAGCAACTATGAGATCTATTTTTGGTTTAACATTGATATTTGGTAAATGTTTAAAACTTTGGCAGTTGGAAATGGATGATATACAGATATGGTTTGGATTTAATTTCATATCTTGTTTTGTATTTGGCTTGTGAGGCGGCTGGTGTATGGTTTGGATTTAATTTCCAAACTTGTTTTGTATTTGGATTGTGGGAATATTGCTGGACAGTTTGGATTTAATTTCAAATATTGTTTTGTATTTGGATTGTGGGGCTGTTGGTGTATGGTTTGGATTTAATTTCCAAACTTGTTTTGTATTTAGTTTATGGGCTAATGGCAGGACAGTTTGGATTATCTTTCAAATATTGTTTTGTATTTAGATTGTGTGGTTGTTTCTGTATGGTTTGGATACGTGTGTAGGCTGGAAATCTGTGTGTAGGCTAGAAAGCTGTGCTTGTGCATACGTGTGTAGGCTAGAAATCTGTGTGTAGGCTGGAAATCTTGTTTCTATGTGCTTGTGCATATATTTAAAAATGAACAATGCAGTTGAGGTAAAATTTGTTGTCCAAGCTTGTGTGGAATATTTGTAAGAGAAAGTGAAAAGAATATTTTCCCTTTGAGTCAGTCATAACACAAGCAACTCAATGTTGAGGTTGTGCATTGATATTGGTCTCAACCTCTTTCCTTTATGTTAATTAATATTTAGTATTGTTAAAATAAATGTTACAAAATATGGACATTAATTAATTAACATTGGAGTGTATTTGCAAAATATGAAAATAAATTATTTAAAAAAATTATTATTAAAATATATAATATCATATTATTATTTTAGCTTTAGAATGGAAAATCCAATGTGGACACAAATCTTGTTTTTTCTTTTTTTAAGAAAAACTGAATTGCATTCATATTCAATCAGAAGTCACTACGTTGCACAACTTATGGTTAGAAATCAAACAATTAAGAGAAATGATACTTGCAGTCGTGAGTGTGCAAGCGCCGTGCAGTCGCTTTGAAAAAAGTAAATAAATATGGGACTCACATAAAAAGAAATTAATTTTTTAACAATAGACCTCACTCTTTTCAAAACGACTGCACGGCACTTGTGCATTCCATAACTGTATGTAGCATTACTCAACAATTAATCGAGTCAGCCCATCTTCCATCCAATATTGTTCACTATTAACGTGTAAGAGTAACGCCATGTATAATCGTTGAGTATGCAAGCGTCATGCAGTAGTTTTGAAAAAGAGTGGATTTATTATTAAAAAATTAGTTTTTTTATGTGAGTTTCGTATTTTTTTTTTCAAATTGACTATACGATATTTGTACATTCACAACTGCAATTATCATTTATCAATATGTAGTGTCATCTTTACCAAATGATGTACCACCTCCTTACCTTATAACTTGTAGTTAGAGCATACTCAATGTATTGAGTTTAAGACGAAGAAAAAAAAAAAAAAAAAAGACATGAGGTGCGCTGCGGCTACGGCTATTCTAAGGAAGTAGGTAGTACAACCGTACAACGTACACTCCTCTCTTCTGCTCTAAGAAAGAACAGCATACACTCCTATCTTCTGCTCTAAGATTCTGCCCTATCCTCCCGCAGAAAGGTAAAGGTAAAAAGAGCGTTTGCAACTGTGCAGTGTGCATGCGCTACACTCTGAGGAAACCACACACAATCAAGCGCGCGATCATGGCGTCTGCGCTCGCTCTCTTCTTCATCTTCAATCTCGCTTCGTTTCACGGTAAACAAATATTTATATTCAGTAATATACTTAACGGCGACCTTAATCGCATATCTACGACTATTTATTTTATGGCCTTTGAAGTTTCTGAAAAAAGTGTTGATTGCCAGTACCGTTTCGCACCTAAACCTTTCGTTATCGTTTTCAGCTCTGGCCGACGTCGTTCTCGAGGACGGGTACACGGTGAGTACAGTGATCGACGGCCACAAGCTTCGCATGAATCCACACTCGGTTCTGCCTCGATCTGGTTCGTCGGACCTCGTAGTGCTCGATTCTGCCAATAGTGTCTTCTACACCGTATCTTTTCCCGCATCCCAAGGTGTTGAAACTGAAACCGAAAGTCTTGGGTTTAATTTTATTAGTGTTGTTATTTTATTGTATCTATTTAGCTGTGAGTATTGGTCTGATGGAGTAATTGCAGAGAGTGTGGTGAAACGTTTATCTGGAGACGGTGTTCGCGGGTATTTGGACGGGAAATTGAGTTCAGCCCGGTTCAATAAGCCTCGGAGCTTTGCGATCGATCTTAAAGGGAATGTTTATGTTGCTGATATTAAGAATAGCCGTACCATTCGAAAGATTAGCGACTCAGGTCCCATCTCTCTCCCACTCTCCATTCGCACTCATACTTAAATCGTTGTCGTTGCTATTATTGGTTGTTGTTTTGTTATTTTTGAATAATGATTTGGTAATGATTTGAAGGGATGATATAGAATGTAGCCATATAATAATAAGTAAAGAGTGGATTTATTGGGTTGTACGGCAGTCATCACCTCTGTATGTACGCGCGCCGTGTGAATCTGTATAAATAGATACATATGCGTATGGACGTATGTAGCACTCCCTCATCCCTCAGTCCTAAACTTCTTGTCAGACTACGAGAGGTGTCCCCCCCAAAGGCAAAAAATATAATATATATATATATATAATCTTGTTTAATATGTATATCTCCCTTAGTTTTTGATTCTTTTGTTCTTGTTCTCGTCCACAATTCATAATTGGGACTGGCCATGGCCAGTCTTAAGGGGTAATTACTAACAATTTTTTAATAGATCTTTCTTATATATCATCTAATTAGAATTTGGTCTCATTTAAAATTTATGGTAACTATATTTTGTTTTCCTGTGTTATTTCAGTAAGTTAAATTAGAATATAATATTCGCATTAGATTATTTATCTTTTAAAGTTTGTTATTATCTGGGTGAAACATATTTAACAAAAAACCTCACATTGATTGGATAGTTGACTACGCAGTATGTAATTGCGGTACTTAAAATCTTTAGACATATAACGTTACTACTATACCTTTAACAAATTTTTAGAATGTTTTTATAATTCCTATATAGATCGTTTTCGCAGTTCAACCTCTTCTCTTAATTGCAATATATGAAAAGCTTAGATGTAAAATTGCCGGTATTCATTGAAGAATGCGAGTTTGAAATTTATTTTTTTCTTTCTTATTTTTTACTCTTTTTTTTTTTTTTTTGATCAATTTGTTAAAGGTGTTCCTAAAAATTTTGCAATTCAACTATTTATTCTACACCTAACCAGCCCCTCCAAACTTTTGATCTTGGCTTCGTCCCAGGTTATAGGACCAATGGGCCTCCAGTGAATCCGAAAAGAAAATAGCTATATAGTATTCAAATAATTTCTTGTGTAATTGGTTGAGGTGGTTCTAGACGGTAAAAAAAAAAGATGTAGATTGGAGCAGTAGAATACCTCCTTAAACTTCATTTTTGCATTTGCTCTTCCACTTCAAATGGAGGTTTGGGTGATTGATGGTAGGTATTATTGCACATGTTAAACATTCAATTCAAGCCATTACCTTTATGTGTATGATCACTAAATGGCTACTCTGTACACACTGTGTTCAGTGATTGGTGTTGACACACTACTCAGTAGTCACACTACTCAGTAGTCATGCTCTAGGATGACACTGATGCTCTGGATGTTACAATTTTTTTGAAAGCGTTAGCAACTTAGCACGTCTCCTTATGGGCATGTGGAACTAAAAAGGCTGCTTTCTTAATGACTTTGATGTTTAGGTGTGACAACAATTGCTGGAGGATATTCAGATAAAGCAGGCTATGTGGATGGACCTGCACAGAATGCATCCTTCTCAGATGATTTTGAGATATCTTTTATTCCTGAATTATGTGCCTTGCTAATTTCAGATCATGGGAATCAACTGGTCCGCCATATTAGTCTCAAGGCAGAGGATTGTGCTCGGGGTTCTAATGCTGGTGAGCTTTTAAGGACTATATGTTTGTACTGCAAATGTATGTGATGATTATATTGCATTTATGATCTATGTGATATTTTTTTGGGCGGGGGTACTTGTTTCGTGATGTTTATAGTTCTAGATTATTGTGAGTTTGAGGTCTCATCACAGCAAACTCAGTTAATCTGTGGTATTGTCCATCCAGTTTGTCCCTTGTATCTATGTATTGCATTTCACTTTCATGACAGTTGGAAATTCTTTTTTTCTTCTTATTTTGAGTACATAATATTCTAGTTAGTTTCACAATTTTGGGATCTCTCTGAGAAAGACTCAAATTTCAAAACTGTTTTTGGTTGCATTTTACTTCTTTGTAAGAAGACAGTTTTTTAGTATGCAGGAGATGTGTGAAAAGCATGCAATTCTTTTGCCATTTGCCATCTGGACCAGGGTTCACTGACAACATTCCCAATTCCCTTTGTGTGTGTGTAACTCATGATATTTCTTTAGGGCTTTTTATGGCTGCTTTGTATCCATTTTCCAGTAGCAGATTCAGCTTCCTCACTTTGTTTGACAAAATTTGTTTTTTTGGGGGGGGGGGGGGGGGGGGGTCTTCATTATTGATCTCTTGGCTTCTACCCACACCACCCCCCACTCCCTGAAGAAAAAAGATGCATCTACTATTTTTTTCTTCTTCTTCCAGCAATGGGAGCAGTTTCAACATGGCTTCTGGGATTAGGACTTACATGTTTACTTGGCTTAATTGTTGGGATTGCAGTTCGCCCTTATATCATTCCTAGTGTAAGTGCCTTTCGCATCTTTTTTTTTTTTATTTGGCATGACAAACGATTGCTTACACCTTGTCTGACTAAACTTTGTAGACAGGAAGGCTCCAGGCCCCTCCTTTTGAGCGAGACATGGAAACATCGCCTAATCCTTCTGGGGAAACCAGTACTGATACTCTGCTTCGACATCAAAAGCGCAGCTGCTAGCTCCCCACAATATGCACTCTTGAGGAGACTCTTTTGGTTGAGCCTCTCTCACATATCTCTTATGTTTAGAATTAATAAAGTAAAACCTCTAGTCTTGCACAAGGAAACTATATCTTTGATCGATTCTGATGACACAAGTAGTTGTAAGATAACAAAGTCAGAGATGTATGATGAGCAATTGAGGGATCTGATAACTCTTGATAGAAGTCTGGAGTTGTTAAAAATGGCCGACCTCAACCACGATTATGATAGCAAGGAGGGAAGTACCGTTTTGTCCAGCCGCAGTGGAAGGATCGATACTATGATTCAGGATAACATCATGGGTCTTGAGCATCTGGCTAAAGAGACAACTCCAATGGACGGTTCTTTGGTGGCCGCCACTTCAGGTTTGGTTAAGCGGAAATGAAACGAATTGAAAGGCAATTTCCTTGTGATGTGGCTTCTATTTAAGTATTTAGTTCCAATGACTTGTTAATGACTATTTTCCACACCACTTGTCCGCACTGGATTGCTTGGCTCTATCACTCCTTTGTCTGAGGTTTGTTGGTTTTATTGCTTGTCTTTCTTTTCAGAAGAGATTTGGGTCTTGTTTGTGTGACAATGTATTCTTAGGTATCTTAAAGATGTACTCATAATTTTTTTCTCAATCATCATTCAAACTCAAAACATTTTTAAGTTCAAATCTTCAACTTTTCCGAACTTAATAAAACACAAAAAATATAAACTTTTTCAAATTTCAAAAACGTAATTATATTAAAAATTATATTTAAATAATTTTTTAACTATATAATATTCTTATTTAATTTTTTCTCTCCTTTCCAAAAGTTAATAAAACATCTTAATTCAAATTATTTTACTACTCTTCACAAATCATTTCATTACTGTTCGGAGAAATCTATCTTATTATCCAAACATATCAAACAGCCCTTGTGGGTTTCCAATTATTGACTAAATTGTGAGATGAAAATCGGCAAGGCAAAAAAAAAAAAAAAAAAAAAAAGGATGAACGCTCCCATCCCCATATGATAACAATCTGGCAGTCGTGCATTTTAGATCTCTTCTCTGTCAGGGCCGACGGTTGTTTTTGTTTATTGTGGATTGACGTGCAGCTTGTGGATGGAGTTGCCTTTGGTACCGCTACAAGCATAGAACCGTCAATAAATACACGAATAATGAGTAATGGTAGAGATATAATCAATTTTACAACATGACATTTTCATGTTCTCCTATTTGGCACATTGGCTTTCCATTTTGCATTTTCTGATCGGGGAAGAAATCAAGGAAATACGCGAGAATTTTCTATAGAAGCAAATCCAAGCATTAGCTAAAAACTCATCCTTGAATAACAAAAGGAGGGCCAGACGGCAGTGCTCAAGCTTCAAACAGTGGCCTTGCAATACTTTTATGCGTCTGAGATTTTTACATTTGCAAAGCTCCCAACAGACACTCCATTTTTTTTTTTCAGAAGAAATAATTGATACCACCTATAACCTAAATATCGATGGACTAATATTCAGATGGAATCGGATCAAAACTATGAATTGCTTATATGTTTAGCATCAATAGCCATATCGATAGCCCATAGAATTAATTCGAGAGTTAATATTGTGATGATCAAACATGGGATCTCCATAATTGACTGGCTTTATCACCACAGCTTCACGTTTTCCATCCTGCTCCTGAACTGCCCCAAAGACAATCTCATTGGTTTTCTCACAGCTCTGCTCATAGTAAGTGTATGGGATGGATGAATGATGCCTATGATGATGCTGCTGTTTCTGCTGCTGCTGCTGTTTCTGCTGCTGCTGCTGAAGATCACTATCCCACCCATTAGAGAAAACTCGGCTTTGCCGCAATTGGTGCATCTTTTCTGCATCCTTGGACATGAAAGGGTAGGTTTTACGTGGAGTGGGAGTTCTGGTGTCAATTGAAGGGGGTTCGTCTTCATCAGGTATTACAAAGCTCTCTTGCATGGGCCAAGCATTTGAGTGCTTTTGTTGCTGCTGTTGGCTTTGATATTGATAGGTTATTGGCTTCTTTCTAAACCCCGGAAATATTCCTCCTAGAATCTCCACTACTGACACCCCTGTGTTGACAAGAAGCTTTCCAATAGATCCAAAGAAGCCTTCTTCTTGCTTCTCTGGTTCATCTTCTGTTGGGATTAATGGTGGCCTGACTGACTTTAGAGGCTTCTGATATGGACTTGGTGGAATGCTCTTCTCTGTTGCATCCTGATCCTTCAAAAGCATGAGATAAAAGGTGACTGACTGTTTCATGTTGCCATAAAAGGTGCTAGGAGACTAGATTTATGCTAAGGGAATAAAGGAGTATTTTGGACTTCAAAATATGTATCTACTTTACTCTCATGCTAAAGTTCCTTATGCAAAACAGTAATATGCATATCATGAAATCATGGTGTGAAACTAGTACTAAAAAAATTACTTTCCTACATCTTACCAAACAGATATTGCTTACAAGTAACAGCTTTTTCTTTAGGTACAAGATGTAAAACTAGACTGGAAGGTATTCCTGGATAAAAAATTTCAACTTCCAAACACAGCTAAGATATCCCCAACAAGTAGAGGACGGGATTAAATACTCACATTATGGATAGACACAATTGTACCCACTCTACGTTGCAGCAATGCAAGCATGTAACCAAAGAAGCCAGCCCCGACAAGCATTGCAATTCCTGTAACGATTGAAAAGAGTATATTGTTCTGTAGTATAGAAAAATATTGAAGGGTGAAATTTGGATGAACAAAATTACCAAGAGGAAAACCATTTCCATATTGATAAGCACAATCATCGAAATGGAGTTGGATCTCCCTGATAGCCTGGTTTCCTCTGTCGATGACAAGTAGGGAGCAACTGCTTCCAACGTAAACCACATCAAAGTCATCAGAAAATTTTGCATCTTCACTCGGTCCATCAACATGACCCCCTCCACGGCCCCATTTTCCTCCCGCAATTGTTGTAACTCCTACAAGTAGAATTACAACCATATTTGAAATAAATATAACTTCACAACTCTTATACCAATACTATAATCATTTTACAATGATTTAATGGTAATAAGAAAAACATAAAAAAAATGATTTCTACAATCAGATAAAATCCTAAGTCCTTCCGGATAGAAATTATAAAGAAAAAAAGAGACAAGGAACATTTGGTCACGAAAACTTGGTTTTGGTAATGGAAATGTCAAGCAATACATGTATAGCATTTACCAGCATCGCTTATCTTCCTAATAGCCATGTTCATAGTGTCTGCAATATAAACGTTTCCTCTGTCATCAACTGTGAAGCCCTTTGGCTGGTTCAACCTTGCCTCTCTGGGTCTTCCATCTACATGTCCAGAATAACCTTCAGGTGATCCTGCAACCAGCTTTGGTCTGCTGTCTGCAGTTTCAGAATGAATTTAAAAAACATTACAAGCACAGAAAATGTGCAGACAATAAAAAGGCCAGTTGAACATCAAATCAATTATAAGACAATGGAGTTTATGGTCATACTTATGAGATAAGCATGACATAAATCTAAAAGTGGGAAGTAATAAACATCCCAGATGGCAACTGACTTAAATAACTTTTTTGCTTTCTTTAGATGTCAGAATGATCAAATCTGAAAGAATTGTAGTACGATTCTTATATACTTAAGGGCTCGGTTGCGTTTAGGATTTTTGTTGGGTAAGTCTAGTTTAGAAGTTATGGAACTAGAATGCTAATATAGTAGCAAATGGAACACATTCTAGGGTCTTAAGTTTGTCCATTTTAGATAAGAAACTTTATAATACCCCAAATTGATGGAAGGAGGTATTCCTTTTTTTCTTAAAGTAGACTCCCAGATATAAACTACTGATGGTAATATATTCCAAGAACATATACTGATACTGATATATTGTTCTGGTAGTTATAAATATACAAGCCTTACTTATCAAATAAATAAATAAATATACAAGCCTCACGTTATTGAGTTAAAGAACATATAAATAACAAATTGTAGAAAAGTTTGAGTAAGGGTGCTATAGGAACTTTGCAATAAGGCACATTGTACCTACTGTGTTCAACAACTAACGAAAGCTAATGACCAATCATGTGTTCAACATCACAGCCGTTAACCTTGACATTCATATTTATGACAAGAGACTATAACTGAATTAATGAACGTCCGAGATCCAAGGGGGCAGAGGTTTTGTGGTTAATATTGGTTAATATTGTCTAACAAATCAAACCCATTTAACTTCTCAGAATGGGTAACCATAGACGCAGAAACTAAAGGGAAACCATAACAAAACAAAAATTTAGAACAAAACAGAAACGAATTCACCAAAACAAGATGAACCATCAACCAACAAAATTTTCAAGCCATTACAGAAGCACCTACTTACATAGAGAAAGAGAGGCAGATATTCTGTAGATATTACTATTGGCAGAGTCCAGAATCAAAAGTTCTCCACTAGGCAACACCTCAACAGTGTAAGGCTCAATTCCAAGCTTGCTTCCGTCAAACACCGTCTCCACGGTATACCCACTCTCGAACTTCACCATCGGACGACCAGAAATCGCTGCACACACAAATCCCATGGTCACCCACCATTTCAGATAACATATCCTGATCTCCATAAACCCTTTCATCAAAAACAAAAAGCAGAACAGAAAGCAAAGGAAATGTTGCTACTTCCAGAGATCTATACCTGTTTTGGTTGTCGCTTTGAGTGACCACAACCATTTCATAAACACAGACACCGCATTTGAGAAAAACCCACTAATAATCTCTGCTTCAAGAAAAAAGATGCATAGAAAACTCAGATCAAATAAAAGGCAAGCACTTGAGCTCACGTACACAGAGAAACGCACGTAGAGAATGGCTCACTCACTTGCAGGAGAAGAAGTAGTAGCTGATGAGACACCTCCAAACAGAACCAAAAGAGTAAGACCCAAAATCAACACATTCTTGCCCATTACTTCTGTTCTCAAAACGAACCCCAAGAACAGCTCAGACCTGCAGGATTAAAGCTTTCAGCATTACCAGAAACGCTAGTCCATGAGCAGAACTGGGTGAGACGCTCTAGAGCGTGGATGTGGTTTTGAGTTTGCAGCGAAGGGCACTGCGTTTAGGGCCTAAGGGTGTGAGAGAGTGGAAGATGGCAAGGATGAAAGAGACAAGGGAAAAAGAGAGAGGAAAAGGAAGGTGAAAAGCAAAGAGCGTTCAGTGCCTCGGTGGGGACAGTGGTAGCGAGCGAGAGAGTGAGTGTGAGAGAGAATCATATTATGTGATTAATGATATTAATGATGTTGTTGAATTTGTGTAATACAAAACAAAATTGTCAATATATATTACTGATTCACACTGACACAGCCAACACCATCACATTATTCTCTAACCAAATTCTCTCCCTGGCTTTCAAAGTCCAAACACAAAGACTGCCCTTTTTATTCGGTAGACTAGATTCTCCTCCACCCTTCATTTATTGTCACTCATGTTAAATTTGAAAATGCTTAGAGCTTAAGGGGATATAATAGAGCTAATAATTTCGTGTCAACTTCGAACCTTGATAGATACATAAAATAAAAATTAAAAAAAAAAGTACTATTTATGTATTGTTCATGTAACTGTTATATAAATAATGATTTTAACCGGAGGCGGATCTACATATGGCATGGCCCCCAATTGTTTTTCAAAATATTTATTATTTATGTATTGTTCATGTAACTGTTACATAAATAATGATTTTAACCAGAGGCAGATCTACATATGGCATGGCCCCCCAATTGTTTTTCAAAATATTTATTGTTTATGTATTGTTCATGTAACTGTTACATAAATAATGATTTTAACTAGAGGCAGATCTACATATGGCATGGCCCCCCAATTTTTTTTTCAAAATTCAAAATAGCACCTAATTTTATTCATAATTCCATGTATATAGAAATTGGCCATCCAAAAAAATTTATAATTTCCTTATTCCCATATGCTTTTTAAAATTTTGTAAAATTTCAATATACATAGAAATGTCTCTCTCTAATTTATTTCCTATAACCCCTAGATTTTGTACAATTTCTATGTATTATCGATTTTCAAGGATGTGACCACACTAAAATTAAATTAAAACTAAGATTAAGAGAAATAGTAAACTATTAACATTAACCCCAAAGTTTTTTATTATACAATATTAAGTTTCTTAATATAAAATCCAGAGTGAAAATACTAGAAAAATCATTTAAGATTAATGATTTATATGAAACATAGTGGAGATGATTTATCCTCTAAACTTCATTGAGCAATGAAAAATTTATTTAATGTCTCAATTGTAGTATTCTATGCTTAATGTGACACCAAAATAGATAGATTTTAAATGAAATTTGATAAACTAGTTTAGATATTAGAATGAAAGATAACATTCTTGTTAGGGACTAAATTGACTGGGTCAAATCCTTTGGAAGCCTATCACTAAGGGAATAGATAAGGCATGAAAGAGATAAGGCAGGAAAGAGATGAGGCAAAGAAATTAGCTCAGACTCCTAAAAAGAAAAGATATCACAAGTTAAGTTGGACTCTATCACTACAAGGAAATAACATCTATATAAGGAGCAACTCCCCCACAAACCTGGGAGGGTTCTCAACGGGTTCTCGACTGGCTCTCTCCATGCACTCTCCAACAACTCTTCTGAAACTAAATTCTCACATTGTATTGAGTGATATGTGAGGCTATGAGATATTGTAAAATCATCACCTGTTATAGTGAATTTTGCCCCCAACAACCCATAGACGTAAGCTTTTATGCCAAACCACGTAAATTTATGTGTCTCCATTTATTTACTTTTATTTGCTTATTTATTATTTACTTTATGGATGAACGCAAAGAGCATCGTATCGAAGCCCGAATCACCAACATGAGTCAGAGATTACTCTTTCTTCCTTTCCAGACTGTTGTGCAATTTTTGGCACTAACAGTTGGCGCTGTCTGTGAGATCGACTTTTTCTCTATACTGGAATTGGGAGAAGGATATTCTCTGACTCGAGGGATCATCTACAAAAATTCAAATTCCTTGGTTCTTGAGATTGTCTCCAAAAAATAAATAGATATATATATTTATTATATAATGTCCGCCACACCCTTGCGCGATATGAATTCTATACTCACAAGATCGTCACCAAAACCTCAAAGAATGTGTCAGTGCTCCTCGCCACAAAACTACATGGAAACCTCCTCGCCACATCCAGTACCAGTGCTCGCCACGGAAGCTTCTCGCCATCGATTCTCGCCACTAAGAGTTGCTTTCATACACGGTTCATCGCCACAAAGATGCTGCTTGCCAATTGCCCACTTACGAGATACTTCAGTGGAGTTATGGCGACGAGTACTTGTGGCGAGTAACCTCGCCAGCGGTCCTCGCCACTACGAGTTGCTGCCAGTTACGTGTTTCCTCGCCACAGTGGGTTTACTCTCGCCATAAGGACTTTAGTTGTCCATGCATGGATTGCTCGTCGAGATTTGCAGGTTGCCAATTGCTTAACTACGGGATACTCCTCGCCAGTTTAGCAATGCACAGAGTGTTCATCGCCAGTTGCTCTCCCACACGGTGCTGATCACCAGTTGCTCTCCCACAAAGTTATGCTCACCACATGAGATTACCTCCACCACGGTTGACTTGAAAATTCTCAAGGCCTTCTTGATAAACAAGTTGACCTTAAGAATCAAGGGCATCTGTTAGAGACTAAATTGACTGAGTCAAACCATTTGGAAACCTATCACTAAGGGAAGAGATAAAGCCAAGAGATAAGGCAGAAAAGATATTAAGGCAAAAAGGTTAGCTCAGACTCCTAAAAGTAAAATATATCACAAGTAAAGTTGGACTCTATCACTACAAGGAAATAACCTCTATATAAAGACCAGCTCCCCCACAAATTTGAGGGGGGTTCTTGACGGGTTCTTGACAGGCTCTCTCCACTAACTCTTCCGAGACTAAATTCTCCTATTGTATTGAGCGATATGTGAGGCTATAATACATTATAAAATCATCACCTGTTATAGTGGATTTTGCTTCCAACAACCCATGGACGTAGGCATTTATGCCGAACCATATAAATTTTTGTGTCTCCCTTTATTTACTTTTATTTGTTTATTTATTATTTACTTTATGGATGAATGCGAAGAGCACCGTATCGAAGCCCGAATCACCAACGTGGGTTGGGGATAACTCTTTCTTCCTTTCCGGATTGTTGTGCAAGTTTTGGCATTAATAATTCTAAAAGATCACTTGATAGTTTATACGAAGAAAATAATATCTAAATAGTTCATATTTACAAAATAACAATTGATAAATATTAGTCTATGAAATATTGTTGTAAAAAATCTGAAACAGATATTAAGTTTTTTTTTTTAATTTTATTTCTACGTTATTTGGCAAATTATTGAGATTTAATTTTATATATGCTTTATGATTTTGTAATATTTTTTTATTTTACATAAACATCTCGTGCGATAGAAAAGTTGGCCCCCCTAAGAAAAATTGTTGGTTCTACCACTGATTTTAACCCTACACTAACCATTTCATTTATCTAAATATACATATTGCTTGGCTCGTTACAAAATTATTTAATGCCCCTTAAAATAAGATAAGAGAATTGCTATAGTCACATCGAGATCCCACAAAAGTAAACTCACAAACTGATATGATTTCATATGATATGTTATATCTACTCTACAATAAAAACAGTTTTACGTATAATCTAACGTATTATATCAAGACATATCAGTTTGTGGGATCTCTTTATAATTAAAGTATTTTTCTGAAAAGAAAAAGTCAACATATTATCATGCAAAACTTGTAAGATTGCCGTTGAGATGGAAGTAATTATTAATTATTGTCAATTGGCTGATACAATTAAAGAGCTTTGCTACACAACATTCACCACACTTCACACTCTACATGTTTTTTAATTTTTTTTATTCTTTTTAAATTATTTCAAATTTTCTATTCATTATTCATAAAATAAATATTTGAAAAAAGAAAAAAATAATAAAAATTAAAAAAAAATGTGGAGTATGGAGTGTGAGGAGGTTCTGAAGATTTTTTGCCAATTAAATTGTTGAGCTTTGAAAAGTGATAGAGATATCTTCCGAACTCTATATCATTAAAGGGAAGTTTTACTATGCCGGGGTGGCTCAATATATTTTGTGACATTAAGTACATGGGGCTTTAATTTAAAAATGATAATAATATTTAAATATTAGAGAATAAAATTTAATTGAAAATTTATGAGATGCAAAACAAATATTAATATTGTTTTGATTAATAATATCTATAAGTACTATAACAATTTGGAAGAGAATATGATTTTTTTGTAATTAGAGTATTATCCCTTATCCATATATATATATATTTCTTTTAATACTTCATTTTGAAAATAAATAAGGCCATCGATATCAAAATAAACATCATATTTTATAAAATATTCAAGAGTAATATATTATTATTTTGCTACTTCTATTCCAATTTCACTATTGTTTGAAAATTTTGTACATTTTAAGTAAGAATTGTTTAGTAAAACTTCTATATTTATTATTTCTTTTTTTTTTCCCAAATTTTACCATTTAAGATTGATTTTATTTTAGGCAAAAAAATTACATCTTTTATGCTAACTAATATTTTTTCTATAATTTATTTTTTAGAGTCATAATATATATTTTTTCTTTTGTGGGCTTACTCGCGCGGGGCCTAGGCGGTAGCTTTAGTTGCCTACCCTTGAGTTGGTCCTAATGCCGCCCATATTTGACCATTGGGTGTGTCTTTAGTAATTGTACTTTTTTATTTTTTAACTTTTTCTTTCTAATATTTTTTAAATATCTTTAAACACTTAAAATAAAAATAAAAAGAGCATCAATACACTAATAGTCACTTCCTTTATTAAGTAAAAAAAAATTAAAAAAATAAATAAAATACATGAGTAGTCAAATTGAGAGAGCAAACTCAAGCGGCATACTATTATTTTCCATCATTAAATGTAATTTGTGTAACTCTACATTAATATTTAATATTGTATCGATCTCATATGTCCAATTCAATCGAATAATTAGAAGGATCCAAGTTGGGAGCACTCTACCCACTCGACTAAATATGTCAGGGAAACTATATTTTACATTTTCGAATAATATATTTGCTGTAAAATATTAATTAGTTATTAAGATTTTGTATTAAAGATGGGCGGAAAAATATAAAAATGACAATAAACATTCCCAATAAAATCAATTGGTAATATATGATATAGATAAAAGATTCTATTATAAAAATAATATTAATTATATGACATAATGGTAACAAAACATAAGAGTAATGCAGTTTAAAAAGTTTTCACACCACACACCATTCACATAACATAATTTAATTTAAGAAAATGATAGTATGACTATCAAATATGCCTATCAAATGTGCCCACTCATATATATATATATATATATATATATATATATATATATATTTACTTTTTTATTTTTCTTAGTAGTTAAGGAAGTGACTATTACTGAATTTTTATTTTTTTTATATTTTTCTTAATGGTTAAGGATGTTTAAAAAATCCTTTAAAAAAAAGAATAATAAAAAAAAACTCATTTGTACTAGTGTGCACATTTGGTAGTCACCCTAGCATTGTTATTTAATTTATAAGGATTTTGCTACTTATCATCCTCGTACATCACACACCACAATTTTTTTAATTTATTTTGTTTTATTTTTCTTAAATTAATTGAATTATTCTACTCATCATCTATACACCACATATTTAGTAAAAGAAAAAAATTAAAAATTAAAAAATTATGTGTGGTGTGCGGAGATGATAAATAAAATTTTTCAATTTATAATATTTAAAATTTATCTTTAAATTAAATTATGCTAGATGGATAATGGGGTAAATAATTTTAAATAAAATTTTCTAAATATTGGTAAAACAAATAATTTTGATTGATAAAAGGGGAAGTTGAAGTGAGTGAGGCAGCTGCCAGTCGTGTCGTTGAGGGATGAGTTTGGGGGGGAGAACAGGCCAATCATACGAATTGAATGATGGTGACGTGGCAAGCTCAGTTCCACTCCCCACAGAAAGTCGGCTGGAAATTAATACATAAACCGTCCCATGTGATATGAAACAGTGAGAATGTGAATGGCTCCTGCATTTTGATTGGTCCATCCTCTTGCGCATCCTCGGCTCGAAAGTCGAGAATTTCAATCATAGCCAGCTGGAAATAAAAGTCTTTTTTTTTTTTAATTTTATTTTTTATAATAGAGCTTTGAGTTTTACTAAATAAAAATTATCTATTCAAAATTATTTACTATTTAGTTAACTAAAGCGCTTTTAAGATTAATTATGGTCATTTTTAAAAATGTAGCTTTAATTTAATACCTTTTTTTTTTAAAAAAAAAAATTGACTTTCAAAATTTTTAAGTATTTATTATACTTTTTATAAATTTATTAAACATATTAGTTTTTATAAAGAGCTCTTTTTAAACTTCTAAACTCGGCCCTCAATCTTGGTAATATTAAATTTGTTTTAACCTATATAATGACCAAAACGAGAAAAAATATTTGCAATCGTGAATTGTGCAACCACTGCGTAATTATTTTTAAAAAAATGAATAAAATATGAGATCTACATAGGGGTGTAACCGGTCCGGTCCGGTCCGGTTTTGAACAAAATCTAGGACCGAACCGGTATGTACCGGTTTTGTATTTTTCAAAACCGATTACGCACCGGTTACCCTCCTAAACCGGTACTTCCGGTTTTACCGGTTTCCGGTCCGGTCCGGTCCGGTTTTCCGGTTTTTTTAAAATGTAAGTTTCACAATTTGTCATCATAAATTGGTTTATAAAAATAAAAAAAAAAACTAATTTAAAAAATATTGTTTTATACTTTTATTATAAGTTATATATTAGTATTAGTTATAAACTATATATTTAATATTAGTATTAGTTATAAACTTTTAGTGATTTAGTATTAACATTTTATGTAATAATTCATAAATTATAATAAGAAATTATTTCATATATAAATATATATAATTATATATAAAACTTTCACATAAAAAATTATAATTATACATAATATATAAAACTTATACATATTAATATATATATAATAATTTGTATAAAACTTATATATACAATAATATAAATATTATTTTTATATATTTTTTTTATCAACCGGTTCGGTCCGGTCCGAAAAATCTTAAAACCGGAACCGGACCGGAACCGGCCGGTTTTCACATTCTAAGAACCGGTCCCGGACCGGACCGGTTCAAAACCGGTAAAACCGGTCCGGTCCGGACCGGTTTTCCGGTTTCAACTTACACCCCTAGATCTACATGAAAAAAATTAATTTTTTAATAGTAAACCATGCTCTTTTTCAAAGTGATTATGCTGTATTTACAGACTTTACAATTGTATGTAAATTTAACGAATCACATAAAACTATGTCAATCTATATTTGTGGCCTTTTTGTTTGTTTTGGTGTGCGCTTTTGAGAATCTGAAAAAGAAACTTTGTTAGTAGTAGTGGTACAATATGAGTCGGTCTCCTTTTTCTTTTTATGGGATTCCCTACCCCTCACCCTGTCTCCCATCCACACTTGTAAACAGGTTAATATGAGTTTAAAAGCATTAGCATCCCGCTCCCTAAAGTTTAACTATTTTCCATCCTTTTTACCGATATTCAAAGGGCAATAATATATCTTCTCTCTCATTTATATATTTTTAGGAGAGTAGGAAAGAGAACACATTACTTTTTAGTTTTTAGTAAGAGTAGAGAAAGAAACAAAAGCAATAATTGAAGAATATAAAGCTTTTAGGGATATGCTATTGAGCGTGCAAAGCTACATATTTTCACTACTTTAGGATGCCTGATTGAAGAATATGGCTTTACCTAAAGTTTGGCTAAAAAGCTACAAATAATGCCATCTCCCAAATTAATTTGCAACTTTAACTTAATTGCTTTTACCAAGTTACCGAGCCCTATCAGATTGAAGCAAATACTTTCCTCCCAGTCCCAACATCTACCTTATTAAAAGGACCATGAAATTCGTCCTAAATGTGTATACATGACTTGACACGACACAAACACGACCTGTTATTATTACACCATCCATACTCTATGAGTACTTAATAATTTTCCAGTAAAAGAAGCTTGTGCTGATATAATCCTTGCTTTTATAGTCATCTTCGATATCAAAATCATAAGCCATATTCAAGAAAAATAAAAATAAGGGGACATAGAAAAAGGTAAATTAGAATTAACAAAAGATAAGAGATAAGAGACCATCATTTTCAGGCCATGAATGGTTGTTTCCATGTCATTCATTCCTTTCCCAAAGCGAAAGCTACTTTGATCTTAGGTTGAATGATGCAGAGTGAATCAGTTGGATCCTTTGTTCTTCTTTACAAGAAATAAAAATCAGGAAATAAAGCATCTTTTACCACACAAAAGACAAAACTGAAAAGACACAAAAAGCCGTGAGCTTAAAATATTTACAAGACATGCTAATTCGGTGGCACCTAATGCAGATGATTCAGATAACGGCAGACACAGAATATGATTGGTTTTAGCTGTTAGAAATGGACTACTGGGTATCAAGATCAAATTGAGCTCTCATGTATTGATTGTGACAAAAGCAGTGTACCTCCTATACATGTAACGGTGCCCGATCAATTGCAAACAGCCATTATAGACATCTGAAAATATAATCCCGAGGGCAACTGGCGTAGATACAAGATAGATGTCACCATATACAATGGCAAAGTACCATCAAGTTCTCCATGATCCTGACAAGCCCACCAAATCAACTTCTAGCAAAGTGAAAAACGCGTTTGGGACATCATGAAGGATCAGATTTGCGTCCCACAAGGTCCTGCTATCGTGTTAGCAAAAACTTTTTTTTTTTTTCCCGGTCATAGATGAGATCCCTCAGAGCAAAAAAAATAGATCATGTATATGGAACTTGCATATCTGTGCCGGTCACTCGGCTCTAACTCAAACAGTACTCTCAAAAGAAACCTGGATATGGGCAAGACGCCTAGGCTTTGGACTTGAAGCAGTAGCCAGTCCTTGAAGTAACTTCACAACATCGGCAGCATCATCAAGATAATACTTAGCCTTGCTTGGTTTTCGGCCAACGGTGCAAGCAAAGATCTCGGGAGCCATATGCAAGGATGGACTAGAGACTGTGCTTAATATGCTCTCAAACATGTCTTCATCGGATCTATCATCTCCAATGCACATCACAAAATCTGGTGGCGTCCCATCATCAACCATTCTCAATAGAACCTTTTCTGCAACTATCCCTTTGCTTACTCCCTGCACGTATCAAGACGTTAACCATCAATTTCAGCCAAGCCTGTCCAGGTTCACATGTAACAGATAAACAAGAAAAAGGACAGAGAGTTTGGGTTTGAGGAGCAATCATACCTGGGGCTTAACTTCAACAATATGCTGGCCCCTGTTCACAACTGCTGGTTCATTAGAAAGTACACTTTCCAGGTGATCCAACAACTCCTTCGCTTGGCATGATCCAAAGTCAGGGTCTGCATCTTGATGGTGCCATACCAAAGCACTCTCTTTAATTTCTATGTTGGAGCCATCCGTTGCCTCTGTATACAATCGCATCACAGGTTCCACAATATTTTTCCAATCAAGATCAGCAGCCACTGGACTGGTTCCCCACTCAGATGATCGATTCCACCTGCAAAAATAAAAGAACAAAAGACATCTCAGATTCTATAGAAAAGAGGCCTACTGGATGTCCAAAGCTCAGTACTAACATACCTCAGGAAGTATCCATGTTCAGCTGCTATTCCCAGCATCTCCAGTGGAACAAACCACTCACTCAGAGAACTCCGCCCTCTCCCACTAACAATAAATACAGTGTTCTTGGGATCCTTGCACAGAACATTGAGAACAGAAATGACTTCAGGGCTGGGGGATTTAATAATAGAAGCATGTGGAACAACAGTGCCATCATAGTCCAGAAATATTGCTCTTCTGTTGGTTCTTTTATATGCCGAGACAATGTGATCAATGGACAACTTCCTAAATCCAGGAGAAAGAGAAACAACTCTAAATCGCAGACCCAAGCCTATCCCCCAGCATCGCTTACTGTAATGATCCCGGCACGCTCTCTCTAAGTCCTGCATAAAGCTGCGGGCCCAGTAAGCGACATCATGAGAACTGACATACCGATAGTGTTTCTCATGCCGCAACTGCTGCTCAGAACCACGCATGGTGATGGCCGTTTCCAAGGCATCAGCCACAGCATCAATGTCCCAAGGATTAACCCTGATTGCTCCACTTAAAGAAGGCGAACAGCCTATGAACTCAGACACAACAAGCATGCTTGTTCGAGGAGAATCGGGTTTTATACCCATAGTTTCATCCATATAAGGAGTACCCTGTCTGCAAACAATATACTTGTAAGGCACCAAGTTCATACCATCCCTCACAGCATTCACAATGCAACATTCTGCCACCGCATAATAGGCAGACTTCTCAAAACGAGGAACAGGACGATCAATAATGACCACCGGTTCATAATTAGGGGAACCATACACCTCATTGATCCTTTTAGCGGTTAAGTAGGTCTCTCTCTTTGCTTCCTGGACATCTTTCCCAGATCCCCTGGCAGGATTCACTATCTGAACCAGAACGATCTTTCCCTGCAGCTCTGGCCGTTGCTGCAATAGCTGTTCCACAGCTAGAAGTTTCAGACTGATGCCTTTAAATATATCCATGTCATCAATACCAATAATCACCTTTTTGCCCTTAAACTGCTCTTGAATTTCTTTAATCTTGGCAGATGTCGAGGGAAGATTAAGCACGGATTCTAGCCGACCCATATGAACACCAACAGGAAGTATTTTAATGTAAACTGTGCGGCCAAAGTAATCTAGTCCAATGTGTCCCCGTTTTGATTCATAGTCCAGGCCCAACATTCTACTGCAGCATGAGAGGAAGTGACGTGCATAATCAAATGTATGGAAACCAATTAGATCACAATTTAGCAGTCCCCTCAAAATCTCATCTCGAACTGGCAAAGTTCGGTATATCTCCGATGATGGAAATGGGCTGTGCAGAAAGAACCCAAGCTTGACTCTATTATACCGCTTCCTCAAAAATGTGGGAAGAACCATTAAATGATAATCATGAACCCAAACAGAATCATCCTCAGGATTAATTATTTCCATAACCTTGTCTGCAAATATTTTGTTTGCAGAAACATAGGCCTGCCAAAGCAAGCGGTCAAAACGATCACCATGGTCTGGGCACATGGGTAGCATATAATGAAAAAGAGGCCATAGTTGCTGTTTACAGAACCCAAGATAAAACTTTTTCTGGAGGTCGTGTGGTAGAAATGTAGGCACACAATTGAAATTCTCAAGCAGTTTTTGTGCAACCTCTTCTTGTTCATTAGCATCTATTTCAATCTTAAGGGAACCCACATAAAATACTTCTGTTTCAGGAGAAAAACCATCCTTCAATTGTAACAAAAGTGAATCCTCATCCAAACTGAAGCACCACTTGTCCGTTTCTGCATCCCTTTTGGCATGCAAAGGTAGCATATTAGCCACTATAATTTTCCTCTCAACACAAACATCAGAATCCCCATCATTACTGCTATAACCGTCCAAATCAGATATGATTCCTGGTACAGTCATGACCCGTGGAAGAACTCTGGGGGTATGAGGAACATCCAATAGGTCTCCAGAAGCCAAGTCTAAAAAGTTCACACGTGATCTTGATGCCATGAATGACAAGCGATACAATCCTTTCTAGTAAATCATACAAAAGAACACTTCCTAACAAAAATCTTTTCAGCAGAACTATCCCAAACCCTAGAAAAAAAAATGGATTGCACACATCATTAAGTGGTTAAAATCAGAACTCTACAATCCACACACATTTTCATCCAAATATTTATTTTAAAAAACAATTTAGAATGTCTGTTATTCGATTGCTCGGGTGTAGTATCAAGGTGGCCATTCTCAAGAGATATTTTTCACAATTTCGCCAACTACAATAAATCCAATAACCAATAAAGATTTATTAATTATTAAAAAAACAGAAAATGAAATTTCATACTTCGTATGGCTGCACATTTTTTACAAGCTCCTTCTGTTCAATGCGAGTTATAAAGAAGGATTGAAAAGTTATAAAAGAAGCACCATTCACTGATGCACTTCTGAAAATTACTTAAAACAAACCAGGAAAAGGATGCACTTAATTTGCTCAAAGGATAACGCGGGAAGTATCAGACAGAATTTCCATTTTGCTTCAAAAGAAGGAAAAAAGGAATTAGCCAGGAAAAGGTGTTTAAACAAACTATGAACTTTCATCAGAAGTTATAAATCATCTCAAAGAGAATACAGGGTTTTTTTTTTACAAGACAAAAGAGAATGCAGAATTATGTAATTTGTTTAACCAATTATCAACATCAGTCCAGTAGGAAAATGTTCAGAAAACCAAAGTAGAACTTGGGATCCCTTATATAAACTAAGTAAGAGAGCCACGGCCAAAATCAGATGGTGCCCATGATGTGATTGTTAGACTAATCATAAATTTAATACGTGTGCCAAAGCTAAAGGGTGGTGAGAAGATATGCCATGTGACGTTAAAAGAAGCTTCTAGCTCTTTTATGAGTATCATAATATGGTGATGCACAGTGAACTGCAATACACTCGGGTGATTTCCTTAACTGTGATTTTAATTCTAATCAAATTCACCTGCTTTAAACATGAGACCCCTCTTTAAATTCACTGAATTACATCTTGGTTTCCCAACCTGTTGCTTCTAAAGGCTGCCCTCTCTCGGCTGGATGCTGATCCAGCCTCAATGGTAAACTATGTAACCTCAAAGAGGATAGCAAATACTTTACCAGTGATCAAGGTGGTGAGTTGGGGTTCAGACCCATTCGATGATTTGACTTCTGTATACATTTTACAGATTAACATAAAATTCACCAAATTAAAGGTAAAATCCAAAATTTATTGGCACGGCTGCAACGAGAGAGATGATCCAGGTCAGAGGCCAACCCAGGCTCAGCCCAACCTTTTGAACCTTTGAAATTAACCCAACCCAACAGAACTAGACCTGCAGGCTGCAGCCTGTACAACTAATTCCAATCCCAGCTTGCAAAAGGAAAAAAATAATGGCTTGGGTTAATTAGTAAAGTTGGGGTGGGTCAGGCTGATCTTCAACTGCATCAGGTTTGGGCTAACATGACTAAATAGATGCAAGGAGATGAACTCAAGGACAAAATTTTAAATGTAACATTAAAACAACCTGTCATATGAATTCTAGACTTGAATATTGGTGCTGCAGGCTGGATGATGGATAGGTTGAGTTTGGGTTGCCCCGAGACCCACCCCATGACAGAAAAACCCCAACCCAAGCTAGTCCAAAGTCCAGGTTGCGCTCAGTTTGGGCTGGATTAGCGAGCACAAGTTGCAAATGCCTATTTGTTTGCACCACTTTCTCAGTTCAAATTGAAACTAAGAACTTCTCAAAATTTCTCGCAATACTTTTCATTAACAATTTTAACTTCATTCAGATGCAAGAATTACATCACAAGATTATCATTATTGGTACCTGTAGAATTTAATTTCTATAGGTATGCTTAAAGAAATGGAAATTAGCTTATATTCTCTAGCAAGTTGAAATATGGTCCAAAACTCGAATAATTATTCAAAATGACATTGGAGAAATGAAGTTATTACCAAAGTTTTAAATTCCATTCCGGTGACTATTCCCGTTGAGATACTGGAACGGAATATTTCGGTACCAGTCTGTTTCTGTGTACCGTTTCGAGATAATAGTTATATGAATAAATTATATATATAAACTATATTTTAAAATAACATCAATACAAGTTTTAAATACACATATTTAAAAAACTCAATAATACTTCTTAGTTCTCAATCCAACCATACATCTTCATTACACATCATTCAAAGTCATCTATCATCACTCAAATAATTCAGGAATACAATGAAGCATGCTAAAACAATAAGCTGGAATTTCAAATGGAAATCCAACTTTACGTTTTCCTCAACACGTAGTCTCAGAAAATCTTTGGCTATCATACATTTCATTAAAATCCAAACAGGGCTATTTGTATCAAGGATTTTACATAATATATGAAGTATTTGCTGTTAGCATTCAATTATTTTGACTTTTTCAATCCAAGGAAAGTTTTATTGCCGATTTGTCCCCTTGGGAGAGGGTGCTAAGTTGCTAAGTGCTAGGTGGACTCATACTGTTGGCCAGGAGATATATTCTCCACTTCTTCTAGCCTTTGCCAAACAGGAATATTTGCAGAACTTCTCCCCTACGACAAGTTGTGAAGTTCTTATAAAATGCACAACGAAATGGTTAAAAAATTTAATCTGCAAATTTATAAAAAGAATACAATTATTCATTCGGGGAGTGAGGATTGGGGAAGAGTCAAAACAGAGGGCAAACTTATTTTTGAAGTTTTGAGAACTAGGGATTTGACTTTGTCAGGAAGGGAGATAAGTAAAAATGGACAGAAATGACAGTTTTGTCCCTCAATATACAAGATAATTACAAGAATGACATGCATACAGATTCCAGACCGACGAAATCTGGCTGGTACAGACCGAAACCGGCCAGAACGGCCGGAATTTGATCCGGTACGGAATAAATACCTAAATTGTGCCGGTTAATGTTCCAGCTCGGCAAATTCCGGCCGTTCCAGCCGGAACCGAATGAAAATTAAAACCTTGGTTATTACTAATTCAGTCAACACAAAATGAATATGACCCTTCCTCTGAAAAAAAATACTGAACCCATATATTGAGAGAGAGAGAGAGAAAGAGAGAGAGAAGGATTGGTGTAAATACAATCACAATAAACTCCAAATATGGGAAACAAAGCAAAAGTAAAAGTGAAGAGATAATAACAAATACATATAAATAGCCAGTTGCGGGTTTCAAAAGCCAAATATATGAAGTTCCAATCTTTTAAAAAAAAAAAACTTCAACATTTACTTTGGCCTGAAGCATCACAATCTCTTGTTAATATTTAATATCATGCACGAATGTACATGAGAATTAAAACTCAAAATTTATTATTTATCCTATCAAATAACAATCATCCCACTAAAACACAATATATGCCACATATAGACAAGCAAGTTTGGGTGTGTTCCAAGACATTAAGGTATATAGTTATTTTAAGCTCCCACCCCCCACAAAATAAGCAAGAACAGTTTCCATCTTTCCACATTTTCTGCAAGAGATGATAATGATCATGAAGAAATCTCAAATGCAACTTATTTAACATTGATCTTAATATTGAACCTCTAAAAACGAACAATCTACCATTTAAAGGGGAAATGAGTCTTTGAAAACGGTCTATGGCTCCATTTACGTTTAAGGATGTCTAACTTTGATCGTGCAGGTAATAAAAATACATCCACACATGAAGGTGCCTTTTTTTTATTATTTATCAAAAAATAAAGTTTATAGGGAAAGTATTTTCCTCAGAATACGTTTTCTGGCTGCATTTAGTTTAAATGATGTCTAATTTTGAATCTTGCACAAGAGAAATCTTTTCTAAGGTAGTAACAATACCTCCACACTGAAGTTATCTTTTTGTGAACTGCAGTTCTCTCGGAAACTTTTTCCCTCAAAACAAACGGAGCCATAACCGAGAACAGCACAAAACTCTGATGGCTCGTATATCAAAACAGTAGTACCAAACCAAAAAAAAAACACAGAAGTAACACAATTCATTATTAAAGCTATCCACTACGATAAAACCTTCAAGATCTCAACGTAACAGCAATAAAATTACGTTATTGGAAACCAAAAGATCTTACCTGAACAAATTCAAACAGATGTCCAGTTTTTCAAGTCTCGACGACACCTTGATTAGATAAATTCCTGCCAAAACAGTCCATCTTACCAGTTACCACATAACCCGGCGAATCCAAACATATAAGATATAATATGTGTATATAATATATATAAATACACGTGTGTATATACATACACATAGGGATGTAAGTTTTGGAATCATAGAAAAACGCTCTTACGCCCCGTCAGGTTGCCAGGAAACAAAATGAAGTGAGAGACTCTTTATTCTCGTACTTGTATTCTCCGATGAGACACCAGAGATTAAAAAACGTAAATTTTCTTTCGGTATCTTCCTCTTTTTTGCAACAATTTTCTCGGCAACCGTACGGGGCGTGAAGGAAATTCAACAAAACAAAGCTCATACCAACTAATACGTAGATCAGAGGAAAAACACGAGCCTCAACGGTCAAAAACCTGAGCCTCAGGTATCCCGCGATCGAAGAAGGTTGCGGCGGCGATAATTTCCGGCCGTTGTTTGAGAGCGGGTTTTGGAAAATAAGAGAATCGGGGAGGGTGCGTTTGGATCGCTGGAATAATTAGCGAACGATGGAGGACGCGAAATGTGAAGAAAATGGAGAATTTTAAAATTTTCCTCAGACAGAGATTTATATATATATATATATATATACATACATTATTCTCTTGGATAAGCTTTAGCCAGTTTTGGCTTTGGGCTTCGGATTGCCTTTCCGATTTTCAACTCTGCGACTACGAAATTACCAGAATATCCCTCTTTGTCTTCCCGATCGTGGATTGCCATTTGTCAACTATTCTAATCGACCATAATACAGATTGCCTTCTTGGCAATTGTGGTGGAGAGAAAAAGGTGATTGAGAATGGTAGATCCTTTTACTCTGGATATTTTTTTTCTTATTATTATAATTTTTTTAAATTTTTACATAAAATATGATAAATAATTTATTTTTTTCAAATCTTAAAATAATAACAATAAAAATAATAATAATATTATTATTATTAAAAAATAATATTATAATAATATTTTATTCAACGTTCAACTTTTATCTCAACTCATTACTCAAATGACATCTTAGACTCGTTTGATTTCATAGATAATATTAAATGAGATGAAAATTAAAATTTGAATAAAATTTTATTCTAATAACATTTTTTAATATAATTTTTATTTAAAATTTAAAAAAAATTAAATTATTTATTATATTTTGTGTGAAAATTTGATAAAATTATAATAATTAGATGAGATGGTTTGGGTAACCCAACGAGACCAAAATTCTCAACAAACCATATCATAATTTATAATATTGATATATTATTTCAACTTTTATAAATTTAATTATTAGATTTATGTGAAATTTGAATAATTAAAAGACCATATGTGTACTAATGAGAACGAACAAAAAAATTTTATTTTGAAGTATGCGTTTTAACTTTTAATTCATCCTATTTTGTCCAAATATCCTATTTGGTTTCATAGTACTAAATGATATATTATAAAAGAGAAATATATTAACATATTGTGAATTGTACAATCGTCGCGTAATCGTTTTGAAAAAAATAAATAAAACATGGGATCCACATAAAAAAAATTAATTTTTTAATAGTAGACTCAACTTTTTTTCAAAGCGATTTACGATGTTTACGCATTTCACAGTTGTATGTAGAATTACTCATTATAAAAAGAATTATTCTATTATCAAGTCGATGCATAGAGTACACCATATACATCACTTAAATGATAAGATTTAAATTTTAAAATTTATTTTTTAAATAAAATTATATAACATAAACAAGGATGTAGTGTAGAAATTTTAAAATAACAGGACATGTATTCTTATGAAAATTTTATAGTAATAGAAAGTTAGGCCAAAGGATGTAATTTAAGCTAAAAATTAGAAAAATGAGAAAACTGGTGGTAGTTGGGGTTAACCCAATACCTACTATTTAATAAATGCTAAGGTGGGTCTCCTAGTTGATAAAAAACATTATCCTCCACTGCTTTTTATTTATTTTATTTTATTTTATTTTATTTTAATTTGGTTTTCAATTTTATATAATATCTAATGGGTTTCTTCTCGAGTTTATATAATTTTTAATAGTCAACAAGGTTTGGTCAAATGGGAATATGCGGAGCTAAAGGCATTTTCAAATTTTTAATGATTTTCATTATTTTATATATATATATATATATATATATATATATTTGAATATGATTCCGAACCTAGGCCCTTGTGGTTCGTGCCAATGAATGTATCTTTTATCCGAATCAAAAGAAGAGAAAAGCATCCGTGTAATCTTATTATTATATTAATTTTATTAGCATACCATAAGATACAAAAATTCTAGCTAGATTATGCGCACGCCATTAGTGACCCTTTGATATATTATTATATTCTTTAAGTAAATAAAAAATAATTAAAAAAAAGGCACCTAATTGTTCAAACAATATATTTATATTTGAGTAATTCTATTCATTATCTTAATTTATATCATCTTTTTATTATTTTATGATGTGATATTAAATTATTAAAAATTATTTATTATATTTTATTTATAAACTTATTATTTTTTTAATATATGAGATGATGAGAATTAAAATGATTTTTTATATTTAATATTATAAATGACAGCCGGGTAAAGATAGATGGATAGAAGAGAGAGAGTATTTATATTTAATATTATAATAAATATAATAGAAAAAGGTAAGTGTGCGAGTGGGGAAGCGGGGGAGGGAGGGAGGGAAGCAGACAGCACGCCGCAGGGACTGGCCGACCGCGCACCACTTCCTTCCTTCCTTCCTACCTGTCTGTCTTCTCTCTCTTAAGTTTGGATATGGATAAGCATTACAAGCATTCACTCTCTCTCTCCCTCTCTAATTATTACTCCCCGTCTTTTCCACTATTTACGAGATAACCGTTTGTCCAACTGCACCGTTTCCCACAAATAAACATCCCACCATTTTTTTTTTTCTTTTTTAATGGGTGAGGGTGAGGGTTCGAGTCCAAATTTTTTATTTAGAAAACCGAATTATATCATTAATCTCTTGGCCCACTAAAATTGTACACCGAATTTTTTATTTATTTAATGATTAAAAAATTAATTTTATTTTTAAAAATATTTAAAAGAGTTAAAAAAATAGTTAAAGAAAAAAAATCTAATCTATACCGAATTTATTCGAAAAATCATAAATATTTTGGATCCCATTGTATTGTATGTATCGAACTCTCTTTGACTTTAAAATTTTGACAAAACTCTAGAAGATATAAACTCCTAACTTAAATTAGGAGTGACAATTCATGTTTATGGATTGGTGTTGTGTGAAGTCACAGGTATTCGATCATATAAATTAATCTAAATATAATCTGTTAAGTTAAACGTATCAAAATTTTAAATCTTAACTCATCCTATTTAAATAATAGGTTGTGTTGTCCGTTTTGATTCGTTTAATAATTAATTAAAAATAGGTGAACATGACACAACTTATTTCAATCAATTTTATATAAATAGGATGAACTAACATGCATAACTAATTTGACCTAATTAATATAATTTTATATAAAAATTAAAGTCTGTATTGATTAGTAGTCATAATATTTTAAGAAAATAATAATACTATCTATTAATAAAAAAATATCAATATTTTTAAAATTTTAACCATAACAAAACTAATAATATTTTCTTAAAAAATCTTATAAATTAAGAGAAATTCTATTTGCAGTCTCACTTGGAGGCTACATGTGCAGGCTCCTTATTAAATAAGAAAAAACATCATTTCACGAGAGATAGTTTTGTAATTTTAAAAAAATTAAAGATAAAATTTCTTAGGCTTGTATTGCAGTTCCCAAATAGGGACTGTATGTAGCATTGCTCATAAATTAATTGTCCAGATTATTTTCATTGGTTATGAATCATGCTCCATCTGTAATAAAAGAGCATTGCTATTCATAAGCCCATACACCACACACTAAAATTTTTTTAAAGTTTTTTTTGGTTTTATTATTCTTAAAATAATTGAATTATTATATTAATAATCTATATACCACACATTTGGTAAGAGAATAAAGTTAAAAAAATCATAAAAATGATGATGTGTGGTGTATGATGCTTAGGAATAGAATTTTTCCTAATAAAAAGTTATCGTTATAATTCTGTCGAAAAATAAAGAAATAAAAAAAAGTAGTCGTTAGAACAATACAATCGACGATGGCACTGGGAGTGATTCAGTGCAACAACCCTGTTTCTTTCTTTTTCATCCCCTCTCTGCAGCGGATAAAATGGTCAAATCACAACTTCCTCCCATTTTCCTCGTCCCAACGACTCCCCCCAGGTACCGACAATCTTTAACACGTGTAACACTCTGGAGTCCCCCCAACCCCCCCCAAAACACGACGTCCCAATTACAGTGGACCCACCAACCCAACCCTATCCACGTCAGAGAACCTCAAGGCTACGATAAACGATGCGGATGATGACGATGATGGGCACCACGAGGTCCCCGACATGGCACGTGGTAACGACGTAAGAGGCGATAACAAATTTAAAAAAAAAGTAGTAATATTAGATAGATCGGTAGAATTCGTAAACGTGGTATAATTATTTAAAAAAATAAAAGGAGGTATATTATTAAAAAAATTATTATTTTATATAAATTTCGCATCTATTCATTTTATTTTTTATTTTTAAATATGGTGCGACGCTTACGACGTGTGGGGCCTCCAGTTTATCCGGTCGCCGCGTTAGACAGAGCTTTGAGGAGGTTGGGGGTGGGGTGCTCGTCCTTATCCAAAAGCCATGGGTGGGACCCACCCCTCAATTGGAATATTCCAAACGTATCTTCCACGCTATTCGTTCAGGATCTTGCTTTGCCTTTTCTTTCGGGTCTCTTAAGCATTTTTTTTTTTTTTTTTACGCGCTTCTCTACCAATCACAATTCACAACGCATCCACCTAAACAATTAAGAAAAAAATATTTAAATTTTGTAATCCTCATATAATCGTTTACAAAAAATGAATAAAATATAAGATCAATATGAAAAAAATTAATTTTTTTTATAGTAAATTTTACTCTTTTTTAAAATGATTACACGATCTTTACATACTTTATAATTATATATAAAAGAGTAATATTAGAAAGAAGTCATTATAACAGTGCATACTTTGTATTCACTGCGTGACTGTTTCTAGTTGATTGTTCACAACACTCACTTGAGGAGATGTGTAGTCTAAATGATGCCACATCATGTGTACAAAATAAATGTTTCCAATAGTAACTTCTATCTATATTTATTCTATATAAAATTACTCAACAATTAAATACAAAAGCATGCTTCCAACTCAGATTAAAAAAAAAAGGGTGGGCGGGGAAGGGGGAGGGGGCGGTTTGAATTAAATAAAATACTCAAAGAAAACTCTGTTTAATGTTTGGAGAAAATAATGAAATTGTGATGTCTATATTCATGGTATAGTAGTAGAGAAGATGACACTTGCACATTACCTCGATTGATATCTAATTTTAGCCATTTTCAACTCAAGTGGATGAAATGGAAATCAACCTAAAAAAGTAACTCAAATTGTAACGCCAACCACCAATAAGAAAAAGGCTCTAATAACTATATCACATACATTTCCAATAATAATTCAAAGGATATGACCCATTGAAATTTTTTTTAGTCTACATTACTTTGAATGAATTATTTCTTATTTTTTGTAGAGATGTATGAAACCACATCGATCAAATGTATATAGTAAACCAGATTATAATTTGCCCTTAAAAACAGAAAAAAGAAAGAAAGAGGTTGCTCATTAAAAATGTAAAAATAATTCTATATACAATCGTAGAGTGCGTAAACGCCACGTAATCGCTTTAAAAAAAAGTAGGGTTCACTATTAAAAAATTAAATTTTTTCATGTGAATCTTATATTTTATTCACTTTTTTTAAAACAATTATGCGACGGTTATATAATTTTCGATTGTAAATATATTTTCTCAAAATTAAAATATATGGACAAATTAATTCAAGACAATAATATATGTAGATATATATGTAGCACATTTGCGAGTGTGAAGTGGCTGGCCTGGTCGGCAATATGGGATGGGGGCGATTGATTGCTTTATCTTTTCGTCCACTCGTGTAGGAAAAATAGTATTATAATTATTGGTTTGAGAAGTGGAGAAAAGGAAATGGAGACTTGAGCTCCTGATTCATGTAGATGAAATGAAAGGATAGATAGGTCGAGAGCAATACAAATATATATATATATATATACACGAATAATTCTTCTTATCAGTCACTATTCACTATCCCACATCCTATATCTTATGAAAAAAAAAACTGTAAAATGTGGGATGTAGGGTAAATAGTAGCTGATGTATAGCAAAACACACACATATATATATATATTTATATATATATATTATATTTCCCCTTTTTTCAGTGATCTACTGTGCAATATGGGGCACAAAGCATGAACCAATAGATGAACAACTCATCAAGACTTTTTGTGCCATTGAAATTACACATCACTCACAGTAATCTCCCACCAGACTACAATGCAAGAAGAACAGTGCACTTTATTAGTTTTAGGAGATCCACGGATCATTTGATAACGTTTTGAGATCAGATCATATATATATTCACAAAGTTGAGAATGTTTTGTTGATTATGATTATTATTAGTATTACTTGAGGAGAAAGCAAAGAAAAAGAAAAGGAAAATACTTGAGATATACGTTGCAATACTGTAAGTACTCCACCCAGCCTTATAATCAAAGAGGCCCCATTTTCATGACTGCCATGGAGATTTGCGGGACCCTTATCATATATTATGCAGCAACCGACATATTTGGGGATAAACATTTAATATATTTGCTATTTGTGGGAGTTGGAATTAAGGTCCCGAGTCTCTCCCTTCATAAGAGTTGATGAGCTAAAGAAGGTAAATTAAGGATTCATGATTACGTGCTTGATGGGAAATAACTGTTCGGCGTTGGAAGGTGCTGACAGAAAAGAATCAAACCTGTAGTTGAAGAGAAAGCAACGAACAAGACCACCTTTAGACTTTCACATGACTTGCAAGGAGACAACGGATTTATTCATTTTGAGTTGTTAGGGGCAACCATTTTCAGTGCCATGCTCATGCATGCATGCATGCCCTCTAGGCTTTGTGCTGTAAATATGAAGAAAGGTTCTGCAAGAGTAATTTATCATTCGACAAGCCCCCGGGATCATAAATCCCCAGGGGAGAAAGTTTAGTATAAGAATCCAAGGGGGCATTACTCTTTCAAATGTCTTCAAGGCGAATCCACCTTTCTATAACCAAAAAGGCAAAGGAAAAAGTTGGGGGACCTGTATGGTGAAAAAAAGACTCGGAACTGTGTAAAGCTCTCTTTCATCCACCATCAAACAGTGGTGGTCTTCACTATTGCATGATGCTACAAAATGTACACTATACGTTACAATATTTTTTGTAAGCAAAATCAAACATGGTAGACCATCCCTACCTCCAAAGTAGATGCATGTGGATGACTAAATGCATAGGTCTCTGCACGGCTGTTCCTCCGCAGGAATTCATACCCATAGTTGACTACTAGTTTCTTCAGCATACTCGATCCTTGCTTTGCTTTCATGTATGTGTGCCCCAGTATGTATGCTATCCCAGCTTCTCTAGCTTCCATCAGCTCCTGCAATTCTTCCCTTGCACTTGTGTCTATCTTTGGGCTCTCCGGCACAACAAACCTTACCCTTTTTCTTGGTTGTATCACCGGTGGTGACTTTATCTCCCTAAGTTCTGATGTACCAGCTGACTCTATATTGCTCACATCATCCTTGCTTATTCGGATTCCATCTGCATGAGTAGAACACATCCCAACGACTGTCATTTTGTCTTCATCCTTCCCCAAGTCTTCAACTGTATCCTTAGATCCAGTGCTCCCGGAGCGTATGAACTCTGCTATACTGCATACAAGATCGTTCTCAAACTCAGTGTCATCCTTGTGAATATCACGATATCCATATCTTACAATGCACCTGTAGAGCCTGAACTCTTTGGGGCCAATGTGCCCAACTAGAAACCGTTCCTCAGGCTTCACATGTGGGACAGGGGCATATTTGATGCATAGAAAAACTAAGACCTGGTGGAAGGCAGGAAGGTTGGTTACAAAGTGGGAAAAGATTGCTGGGATTCCAGAGACCAGATCAGTATGTATGAGGCCAATGCCACGGACTCGTACAATGCCTAGGCTGGGACCCAGGCTAAGTAGCCAGTTGATGGAGACCTTATTTTGCACATCAAACTCATACTTCTTCACAGTGCCATAGTACCAAACGTGCATGATGACCATGAAGATGAACGAAAGGGCAATAGCGACCCAGGCTCCTTCATGGAACTTGATGATAGAAGCTGAGAAATAGAGAGCTTCAATTGTTCCAAAAAAGAATACGAAGCAAATTGCAAGGAAGACACTCTGATGCCAACATAGGACGATAATTAGAGACATTAAGCAGGTGGTGACCAACATGACGGTGATGACTGCTAAACCTGTTTCACACAAAGCATCTGGTTAATGATTTGAGCAGAAAGAAGCAAAAAGACAAGGCATAATCCCAAACTTTACTCCGATGAACTGGAATAACTCTTGACCAACAGAGAACTGCTAGAATTGGACTATAATTGTTGAGAGGTATCAATGAGAAATCAACGCTGGCACAGTTAAATTATTTTGATACAGGCAAATCCTTGTGACAAGCTTTTACTGGAAAAGGATCTGTGTAGGGTCCAACAAATTATGATTATCGTCATTGATCGCCATACCTGATGCATTACCCAAGCGCTTGGTGTCTCTGAAACCAACAGTAACAGCCAAGCATAACAGCATCAAGACCCAGTTGATCTCAGGGATGTAAATCCTTCCGTGAACTTTGGATGATGTGTGGACAATTTTCACTTTTGGGAAGCAACCCAGTGCGGAACATTGTTTAATGATTGAGAAAGTTCCAGTGATGATGGCTTGGCTTCCTACCACTGCAGCAAGTACTGCTATTACCAGAACAGGCCATCTTAAGTTCTCTGTAAGAATAAGCATGGGTATTTCAGATTCTGCGTGTAATCCAAACCACATAATTTTTATGGAGAACTCAAAAGTACCTACCAGGTACAGACACATAAAATCCAACATTCTCAATTAAATGATTCTTAGATAGATATGCAGCCTGCCCCATGTATGCAAGAATCAAAGCTGGATAAACCACAGACGTGAAAGCAATCTGCAGAAATGTGAAAATCTATTATTAGCCCAAATACGAAAGACAGACCTTATTAATCTGTCACAATTGGAGCTCACACTCTTTATCTTTTCTCAAGCCCCAAATTTTGCCGCTAATGACAGCCAAACCACAAGGGCAATCCATTCAACCATAAACATCGACTTTATTTTTCCCGGGGAAGCTATAAATATTAATTAGAATACGACACTTGAGAAACATTAGGTTTATCCTAAAACATTGCTATAATCTTAGCACATTGCGAAATGCCTAAATATACTTTTTTTCTACGCAATGGGTGAAAATTTCATTAACCAAAGGAACTTGAGGGGTGCCAAAGGCCACATCCCATTTTACAACATTCTTTGGGATTAGATTCCACCATAGATAGAAGTCGTTGCTGCCCAATTAGCCACCATATGGGCCTGTTGATTGGCCTTTCGTGGAATCCATTGTACAGATCAGCCAGGATAGTTCTTCAAATAAGCCCTTGTTTCCTCCACGGTATTCGTAATCCTCCAGTCAGAGGCCCCTGTTGATTGCAGACCACTTGTGCATCCCCTTCAAAAACTGCATCAGTCAATCGCAACTTAGAGGCCATATGTACATCAAGGAGTGCTGCTTTGAATTCTCCCAACAGTGAGTTTCTACAATCACCATTTTAAGCCAAGCCCATTCTATAACAACCGTCATTCCTGCTCACAACCAACCACCAAGATATTATCGGTAGGCACCATCAAAATTAAACTTCCATGTGGCAATTGGAGGATGAATCCATTTCACCTCACAATTAACATCCTTTTCCACCCAAAACATTCCGTCTTCTCAAAGATTTTCTTTGCCAAAGCAGCCATATTTAGCCCCGTTTGGATATTGAGATGGTCCCATCTCATCATTCAAACACCACTCAAACACACTGTTTAATTTCAAATTTTCAATTTTTTCATCTAATCATTACTTAATCATTACAACTTTCCCAAACTTTCAAACAAAACATAAAAAATAATTCAACTTTTTCAATTCTCCAAAAAACATTATATTAAAAAATTATATTATAACAATATTAACTTTATAATATTTTTATTCAACTTTTTCTCTTTCATTTCCCAAAATCACATAAAACATCTTAACTCAAACCATTTCACTATTATTCTCAAACCATTCATTGTTATTCACAAATTTCTCAACACATCCAAACGAGGCCTTAGATCGTTTGGAATCTTATCCCAGTGTACAGCTTCATTTCTATTGAGCCAAAATATATCCATATTAATGGCAGCACAAAGGATAAAGTCACTACTCATTCCTCCTCCACTCCGAGTTCCTCCAATGGGACCTATATGCACTTGAAAACTTTAACAGGAACTCTTTCTTGAACGATCAAATTGCATTTTCTTTGTATGATTGAAACCACCACAGAAAAAGAAACTTGTTAAGGGGGAAATTCAGATACAACCGACTTCTGCTTTTCCGCACTTTGATATTGAGACCCTAATTTCAATTTGATAATTTTGAGAGCCAAGTATACACTAAACAAACTTCCAAGAACTATATCACGTTTTTCGTCAATTTATTGACAGAAAGTTGCTCACATGGACCTCATTGTCTGATGTTCAATATATAAGTCATAATGAGGCCCTAGGTGTAAAACAAAAACCAAAAAATTAAAAAAGAAGATGAAGGATCCATCACCTCTGCCGGTGCACAGGGGGCCCACCCCTAAAACGTTTACTGTGCTGACCTGACTCATACTTCTGACCCAAATTCTTGTGTTGGATCAAACACATGTTGACTCAGGTGATAGCAGGATTCTTCCATAGAAAACCAATAAAACCATGTGCAGCTGACACCTATTTTCCAATGCAGTTTCCCCCCTTGGTACTCACTAATTCACATGTAATCTGACTTGAGCTAGTGGTTGACCACTTCAATCCTAGGCAATGCGTTCTGTCAAGCCACATGTATGAGGGCATCTATTTATGTGTCCACTCTCAACCACTTCTGTAAGTTTAGAGTTCTGGATAATAGTTCAATAAATGCAGCTATCCAAAAACTCTCTCAACTCACTGCACTTGCTGTGAGACTGAGTGACTGTAGCTCTCATGTGATGGTATACTATTTTTTTATAGGTAACTGTAGATTTCCTGCAACATGTAGAGCACCACTGGGTCGGCACCATCCCTCGGTGGACACAATTCTAGCTCTTGAGAGTGACAAGCTCTTTGAGGGGTGCTAAACCTCAATGGCAAATGAGAAAGCATAATTTAGAAAATCAGCACAACACTGTGAGCAACTTTCTGTCAATAGCTGGGAAAGGCCTTGCTAAGACCTTACATTTTCTGTTCTGGTATACCTCCCCGTTCCGTTTCGCTCAAAATTCAGGCCCGTTTTGGCCATTCTGGTGAAATTCCTGCCATTCCGGGCCCTATTCCGTTTTCAGACTGTTTTTGTAATTTTTTTGTGCTTGGATGGCATTTTTGTAAATTTTAAATCTAGATGGTATTTAATTAATTCTAGAATATATATTTTTTTTTGAGAAGTAAATCTAGAATATGTTATATAATTTTAATTTTTTGTAACTTTAAATATGTCCCCTCATTCTCTTTTTTTTTTTTTTTTTTAAATATCATTATTTTTAATAATTTCTCTATTTTTTTTATTTCTTTTCTTTGTTTTTGTGTCTCAACTCAAGTTTGTGATTTTCTTAATGTATATTCATTTTATAAATCTTCAATTCTTCCATATATATACACATATACATGATACACACTAACATATATATATATATATGTATTTATTTATTCTATTAGTTGTTAGTTTATATATACATATAAATATTTATACATAATATATAGTTAATCCCGAAATGGTGCACCGGAATGCACTGGTACCAAAATATTTCGTTCCAATACTTAAACCGGAATGATCACTGGACTGGAATTTAAAACATTGGTCTGAATTTCCCCTAAGAAAAAGGTAGGCCAAGGTTGTTCTGGTTAAGTTGAACAACATTAGAGTAACAAAGAAACAATTCATAAACATGCATGCCTATGCAAAAAAGCTAAAAACAAAATCTGATTCTTTTTTCCTTAATTTTGAGAATTATCGTGAGAAAACCATCATCAATCAGATTTCCATCAAACCAGTAGCTCATGTTTGACAAAAAAATCACATAGAACCATTTAACCAGAATTTTTGACATATTGCTGCTCCCAGCAAGGAATTTAAATTCATGAAACAGCTCTAGCTTTTTATGTATATTCTTGAATCGATGTATACTTCAGGGTGCCAGATTTTAGCTACTACTAATAAAGATTGGTCAATTTAAATTCTCAGTTGGAGAAGGTCCACATTGGCATCAAAGTACACATATATTCCAAGAAATAACACGTGCAAGATACAAGACACAACAAGAGTGAATCAAGATCCGCTTCATCATAGGTATTGAGTGGTTGAAATATATTATCATAGGATTTTAGTATAGAAATTGGTTCCATATGCTGAATGGGATACCAACATGGCTAACCAATATTCCTTGAATTTAAAAAGCCTCACCACATTTTTTTGTTAGGAGGAGGGCAGTAGAAAATTACACTTGAAAGGATACAACCATATATGCAAGGGTTTGGTTTCAACCCTATATTTCTAAGAAAATGGGCCGACAGAGAGGAGATGAGTTACTAAATTTGAACTGTCACAATGAGATAATGAGCATAGGCCGAAAAAAGGCTTGATAATATTGTACAAGGTCCACCCTCAACAACACTGCAAAGATCATTTTTTTTTTTTTTTTTATAAGTAAGAAGGAAAAGATCATAAAATTGACATTCAGATGCTAATAAATGCGGTCCAGTCATTCAAATAATAAGCCCCTCCAAGTTCATTTGGTCAAGAACCCTCGGTGTAATTTATAAAGTGAGTTATTAAATGATTTACCTTGATTGATAACTGTGAAAAGTGTCCAAGATCAGCAAACATGGCTTCCGAACCTGGAAAAGTGAAGATGCTGTAAGGGAAACAAACAAAATACTCTCTTGTAGTGGCACTAGGAAAAAAGTTAACTGTCAGAAGTCCATACCTGTTATGCACAAAAGAATTCCACCCAGGGACATCCAACCTTTGCTTCGAGTTTTCCTTAAAAATCGATACACGTAACATGGAGAAAATGCCCGATAGACATGCGGGTTCCAATGAAATATGTTATATATCCCAATGGCACTAATGCAGAAAAGCCATGACAAAACTATAGGAGCAAACAAGAACCCAATCCTGTGGGTGCCATAATGTTGAAGGGCAAACAAGCCTATCAGAATGATGCATGCAACTGGAACTTCTACATCTGCAAAAAGCATCAAACTTTCAGGAGGGAACGTGAAGGCAGTTGCATGAATCTTATGGTAAAAGAAACTAAGAAGTGAAAAATTTAACTGCTAATGCTAAAGTGAGAAGTTAAATAAAAGATCTGTTAAGTTAAAAACCAAGGATGAAGCAAAACCTCTCAATTTATTAATAGACCAAGCTTCTGAATTGACAAAGAAAAAAACGTGATGCATTTACCAATAAAGAAGTACCATATGCTGTTTCAAAAGAAACATTCTAAGAACAATTGCATTAAGATATGAATCACAGAAGCTCTTTTTTTTCGTTTACTTCTTTGCTTTATTTTCTTTTATTGCTTTTCTTTATTTGCATCATGGTTGTGTTGTTTAAAAAAGCCAAGAGATTACCAAACTTCAAATAAGTTAGGCATATCAGCACTAACTAGTGTACTGATAAAAAAATTCAAGCATGGGTATATCACCACATATTTCACTTATCTTCTCGTTAATTCTGCTTTGTGTGTTGGGCTGTTACTGGCCCTACTCCTAGATAATGCAGCCGCTAAAACTCTACCTAACACCAAACTGAGCCCACAACAGAGATGATCTACCTGCCATAAGGTGCATATCCAGTCAGACGATATATGAAAGGTAAAAGAGGCTGTCAACAAGACAAAATCAAAACCTTCTTTTAACAGGTTTTGGCTTCAAGGGACTAATTTCTGAAGCATGAAAGTCTCTTGGCACTTGGTCTTCCCTACCTTTAACAGTACCTATATCATAGTAATTTTAGTCAACCAAAGAGCTTTGGATATTCAGGATAGCTTCTCATATTTTATGGGTTCAGAGTCACAAATAAGATAAGCATAGGAGTGAGTTGGAACATGGACAATGTTGAGTTTCTTTCTTCTCCTTGAACCCCTTGTAATCACCCTTATTCCACCTCAGGCAGAGACATGAAGCCAACTTCTTTTTTTTGTTAATTCTCACTATCCACTCAACCTTGTCCAAAAGAAAAGAAAAGGAAAGAACCGTCCACTCAAACGAGAGTACTTTTGAAATCTGATACACTCCAGACAGTGAAATAAAACAGGAACAAAAAAGCAAGAGAAAGAAAACGAGAAAACTGGCTGCTCTATCCATGCAGTCAGTTTACAACGTTTGCGGTCATAGTTTGGCTACCTAAATGCAAAAAATAGGCGATGGGTCCACAACACAGCACTTTGAGAGCAAGGATGGATTGGAAATTAGGAATAAATAAAAGCAATTCTCAGGGGACTGAAAAGAGAGGCACAGATAATGATTGTTGGGCAAATAAAAACGCCTATCATAAGACCAGTAACATGTTTACCGAATGGAAACTCAGAAAAATATGCGCAGATGTTCAACCTCAAAAATTGAAAATTTTAGTAGATTTCAGAGAAGTTAGACAAAACAACAGAAACTCAAATTGTCCCTGCCGAAATCCACCAATTCAGAAGAAAAGAGATTCAAGGAAAAACTTATTTTCCCTTAAATCATTAAAGAAAAAAATAATCCAAAGCTACTCAGTCATCAAATATCTACAGAAGGGCTTAACAATAAACTCATAATCAAACAAAAACAGAGGCAAAGCCGAGAGTCTTACATTTGTGATGCTCTTTTGACATCGAAAGCTCGAGTCCAGAAATTGCAGAGAAAACTACACCAATCCAATGAAATCCAATCCAGTTAGTCACAAACATCCAATATTTCAAGTTTGAAACAAAACCCAGAAGAACAAGGTCTCATATACTTTTACCAGAAATAGCTGGTGTGAGCACACCATCTCCAATCACCATGCAAGCACCAATCAAAGCCAGAACAAGAAGAAATCTTTGCAAAACCTTGTGCTTCTCCAATGTAGACTTCAATCTCGACCCAAAACCGGTCTCTGGGGCCAACCCAATGCTTTCCTTCTTGTATTCCGAGAGCTCCTCGTCTGCCACCTGGCCATTGTGCAGTGAGCTGAGTCGGGCGTGTCGACACAGCAACGAGTACAGAGCAAATGTTCCTCCCTCGCCATTATCGTCAGCTCTAAGCACAATAAACACGTATTTCAGCAAAGGAACCAAAGTGAGGGTCCAGAACACAAGGGACAGCACGCCATAAATCTCTTCATTGGTTTCCGAGTGTCCGATATCTTCAGCGAATGTGTTTTTATAAACGTATAGAGGTGAAATACTCAAATCTCCATAGACAACGCCAAGACTCTGATAAGCCAGAGTCAGTAGTGTCTTCCATGACTCTCTCTGCAACAAAAACAACAACTCGATTACAAACACTGAATTGGGTTTCTTTCAAAAATCAAAAAGGAAAAGAAAAGAGAAATTCATGCATGTTCGTAAAGGTTCCCAGCTCACCTTAGCATGGTTTTGATAAACCCCAGGTTCCAGATCCATGCTAAATGGACTTAGAAATTCAAGATAGCCATTTTCAGTATGAATTTAAAAGATTCAATGAATGCCCATTTGCCAAAAATGCAATTATTAGTTATATCTAGAAAAAAAAAATATGATTCTTTAGCAAAGGAGGCGACTTTCGAGATCAACTATGAGCTGCACAAATTGAAGAAAGCGATGTTTTCAGTTTTCACTGCAAATAGAATTCAAAGACGACCCAGTCACGAAACCTCCCTGCCCCAGTTTCGTGCTCTGCGAAGTACTGAGATATACACGAGATTAATTTATTCAATTAAGAAAAAAAGAAAAGAGAAAAATATTCTTGATTTAAATTTAAGAAGTAAACGTGGATAGCAGGTGAACAACCATGAGACGGCGGCATGAAAAGAACAAAACACGAAAAGCCACACGGCTTGGAATCTGGACTGGGAGTCTTGGAATATTTTGCGCAATAGCTCTTCAGAAATTTACAGATAAAAAGTGAAAGACAAATGGAGAGCTTTGCAGTAGGTTGAGCCGTTGAGGGGTTATTAGCGTTTCGGTACACACACTTGGGTGTTGAGAGTAGGAGAGAGATGGGTGAAGGGGCAAAGTGGTCTGAAACTCGGCCGCAAAAATTGGGGATGCTTACAGTACATACTGATTTTTTGTTTTTGTTTTTGTTTTTTACAATGTTGGAGCTTTTGAATCGAGATTTTCATTTATCCTGCGTTTGGACAATAAGATAAGGTGAGGGAATTTTAAATTAAAGTTAAAAATTAAATAAAATATTATTATTTAATATTATTATTATTTAAAAATTTTAAATTATTTATTATATTTTATGTAAAAATTTAAAAAATTATAATAATAAAATAAGATAAAATAAATTATTTTTACTATTCAAACAAGCCTAGAAGAATTGGATATATATGTCATCAGGACTCTTGATAAGTTACATACTACTTAAGGCATCATGGGTTGGAACCTAAGCTGCGATTTTCCTTTTTAATTTCTGCTCTAAAATAAAATAGGGTGCGACTACTCTGCCGCCCATCTTGACCGCTGGGCTTACCGCCCAGCGTAAAGTAGTTTTTTTTTAAATATATTTAAATACCTTTAAAAAATAAAAATAAAAATACATCTATATATTTAAAATCACTTTCTTAATCAATTAGTAAAAAAATAATAAAAAAAAAAGACAAGCGGTCAAATAGAGGTATCAAATAAAGTGAGCATAGTAGTGTTTCTCAATAAAATATTATAATCGAAGATTTTAGTGTTTATTGTATACCTTTGGTTTTGTAAGGACTTTTCAACCTGGAACCACAATTTTATGTGTTTGTGTGTAGATTTGGTCATCTTTTGTTTTCAAGAAACTTTTCAACTCATCTTATTATTATAATTTTTTTAAATTTTTATACAAAATAAAATAAACAATTTAATTTTTTCATATCTCAAAATAAAAATAATATTAAAAAAAATATATAATAATAATATTTTATTCAATTTTTAATTTTAATCTTAACTCATCTAATCAATAAAAACAAACCCTCGTCGACACGGCAATCTCTAACCACAACAAATTAAACCCACAGTGCATATGATGGTCAAATATTCCAAAATCATGATTTCTTTTTAAATAAAAATTACGACTTTTCGCTTTCATTCTCAGTACGCAGTTGACGGCTAGTGTAACTTATTTTCCAAAGTCAAGATAGCCTATGGTCTTCTCGACAAGTTATCTTGCATCTGTCTTGTAACTTGTTTCATTCAATATGCTGTGTTAAAGAGGATCATATATCAATTTAACATATTTATTACTATACGTGTAATCAATAAAATGAAATAAAATGAAATAAATTGAAAATTAAATAAAATATTATTAAAAAATATATTTTTTAAAAATATTATTAAAAACAAATGATATCTACCTGAAAAAGTGCGGAAGTCTTGCAATGCTGTGTTGCACGACGGATCTTAGTCCTTTGACTAGTCTCCTCCCTCCATAAAGAGTTTTCCACGTGTGCTATTTTCGTTCAAGGTTGTGGAATAGTAGTTCTTGTTCAACTACTGCAACTCGTTATGACGATTGATACGTAAAGTTCTTATTTAGACATTCATTATACGTGTAAGTTTAGTCAATTGTTTTTAAAATTATAATAATATTTTTTTATTTAATAAAAAATTTATACGTACAGTCTTTATTTGAGGACTGTAAATAAAATTTCTCTTCATTTTTATATTTTTCCCACTGTTTAACATATTATGTCTTTATTCTTTTTTTGGAAAACTGTTGTTAGGGCTCCAACCTCCATCGTTTGCACCTTCTGGATCAACCCATTTACATAGCAATTATACTAAACATTGCATATAACAAAAAATAAACAAAATCCAGCATAATTTTGACCTAATAAAAAAAATTAAAAAAAAAAAAGAAAAAGGAGGAGAGCAACCTGTTGATAAGAAGGTTGTCTCGGTTGATAAAGTTTCCAACTTTATGATAAAGTGAAAGTTACAGATCAAAGACTAATTAGAAGCTATCATCATCAGGATGATTAATTAATTGTCAAACTATATATATATATATATATATATATGGTTTTGAATATGAAAATCAAGTGGACTTACAACTTTACAATTTATATCTATATATCTGATAGCCTATCACTGCTAATTAATAAGCAAGAGGGAGTGAATGGGAATCTCAAATGGCATCCTCTTTCATATTCCATTATCCATTCTTAATGATATAATGTTAAGAGTAATGTTAGATACAATCCTCATTTAAGGACTGCAATGCAAGTCTAAGCAGTTTTATCTTTAAAATTTTTTAAAATTACAAAAATATCCATCTTAAAATGATATTTTTCTCATTTAATAAAGAGTCTGCACATACAATCTCCAAGTGAAGACTGCAAATAGAATTTCTCTAATGTTAATATATGAGTAGTTTTCTAATTAATTGATAGAAACCCAACACTGGATGGCTGAGTACCATTCCTAGCTACCTTTTTTTATGTGCTTGACAACTGTTCTTTTAAAATTTATGTTACGTTTAGATGTTGAAATAATCTAAGATAATCTGTGAATAGCAGTAAAAAAATAATAAATAATTTCTGAATGATTTGTGAATAACGGTAGTAAAAAAATAATGAATAGTCTTAGATTACCTCACTAACCAAACACACCCCACCCCGATCATAAAAAAAGAAGAAAAAGTAAATAAATGAAAATAAGAGTTAAATTAATATTAATTGTAAGTACCATCAAAATCATTAATATTGTTATAGAAAAATGTATATATTTCTATAGAAACGGTCCAAAGCTCCTTGTTTTTTTACTACTTAATTCGACTCACCAACAGTACTCATGATCATATATATACTAATTGTTCTTTTTTTTTTTAATAAATGAAACAATTTTTTTAGTACAATAATTTTTATGTGTTTACATGCACGAATTATAATATTATGGAAAAAGAAATTAAAAAATAATTAGTAGGAAAGTCAAATTAATTAGCAGCAATAATATCAAGCCAAAGTTGCATACAATAATAGGTGGATATCACAAGAATAATATTAACTTGGACGTACATGACCGACCATGTTTGGAATTAGTATAGTCCACAAGAATGATCCTAATTTGGTCTTTTTATAAAATAAAGCAAACTGCCTCCTGAAAAAGCAAAATGTGCCAAAAAAAGAAAGAAAATAAACGAAGTCTAGAGACTTCCATATTCTAGTAACCTCCAAAAACCTTATTTTATTGTGAACAAAAATATTAGTACTTCTCATTCTCGAACTGTTTGATATCACTTCATCTCATCTAATTTTAATTAATAATTTTATTATTATTTACAAATTATCTCAACTCATCTCATCTCATTATTCAAATTTAAGTTTCTTAACTTAAACTCTAGCCAGTAATTACTTGCCACGTGTCTTAATCAAGATCTATTACTTCATTATTAACTTCATTATTGTAATGAGTTTTTTTTTTCTATTAAAATTGTCTAAGTAAAACCCAAAAGAAATTAATGCATTCTTCTACTTTTTTTTTAAGAAAAAAAATATTCGTAATAGTCCAAAATCATTTTCTAGATAAAGGACAAAGAAAAGTGACTCCAAATTATTTATCTTTGATCTCTTGCCTTTATATATAAAGTGTGAAAGAAATCTAAAAGGATGATTGGTGGTCGATTATTCCTGAAATACGTATTGATTCTCTATGCAAATGGGAAAAGGGCAGCATTCGCAGTGGACTACGAGACTTTTTGTTTAAAGTTGATAATGCTATGAAATGCTCAAGAACTTGGCAATTCATTTATATCATGTCTTCGAGCTGATCAAATTTTTCTAAAATTTCTATAATTATATAAGGCCGGGAATGGCTATGTATTGATAATATATATTTTATCAAAGTTTGTTAAAATCAATTAGGGGTGAAAAACAAATCTATCGCTTCGGTTTAGAGTCGAAACCGAGACCGCACCGATACACTGAAAAAAAGAATATCTCGACCGAAACCGGCTAGTGAAGGGGAAGAAAACCGTCGACGTCGGTCTCGGTTTTCCACCGATCGGTTTGTCAGCGTCGTCGGTGGCGTGAAGAGAAAGAGAGAGAGAGGAATGAGAAACATAGAAAAAGATTCACAAAATTACACGTAAACTCGAACTCCATCATCACAGATTCACAAAATTACAAGATATACAACAAATATCAAATGATTCACAACAAATATCACACTATCACAACACTATCGGTATCCTCTATGAGAAAAATAAAAGAACCCTCGTCCCCATCAACAAACCTCAACGAATCGGAGATGAGAACTTGAAACGACGCAAATAGATGAAACGGCACAAATGGATGGAGGGAGAGAGGGACGGCATAGGAGAGAAAGGGAGCTGAGAGGAAGATGAGAGAATCTGAGAGAGAGAGCTGAGATAGAGAACGACGCAGACTACAGAGAAATGAGAAAGGAGAAGGGGGATCTTAACCTAATCATGAAACGGCGCCGTTCGGTTGAGACCAAACAGCGCCATTTGCTTTATTTTTTTTTTTCAACTAGGGGGATTAAAACGACGTCGTTTTTTATATAGGTATAAAATGAAAAAAGAATAGCAGAACTGGTCGGTCGGTTCATCGGTTTTTCACTGGGTCGAACCGAGAACTAATCGAAAAACTTCGGTTTTAGCAAATATCTGTCGCACGCCGGCCGGTTCTTCACCGGTTCCGGCCGGTTCTTGACTCCCGCGGTCGGTTCCAGTCGATTGCGGCCGGTTTGGTCGGTTCCTGTACACCCCTAAAATCAATAGTTAAATCTTTTTTTTGTATTAGATTAAGTTTTTAGAATAAGTAGTGATTTTATATCGTATCAAAGCAAAATTTTTGAGTTTGAATCCTAATTCTATAATTTACCCAATTACCTAATTTTTTTTTTTTTAAACTGGTGTGTAGAGCACATGACCTAATAAAGTGCTTATATGGTATAAATTGATTTTGAAAATAAATTCTAAATTTTGAATCTTACCAATTAAATGTTACCATTTAAGTTATGTGGATGACGTATTCTACACACTGGCCATGGCTAGCCAAAATCAACCAACGGCCACGCCTAGCCAACCAAACCAAAATCAACCCAAAACCAAAATCCATACAAATTAACCAACGAAAATCAAACTACGGCCAAAGAAGAGGAAGAGAAAGAAGAATAAGAGGAATAAGAAAAACCATGCCTCGTGGTTTTCTGAACAAACCCACGGTCATGCCATGGCCTGTGGCTCGGAGTAGAGAACCACGGTTAGTCATGCTTGTGGGTCTAAGCAAAGAACCACAGCCACGACTGGCCGTGGGTCTGTGCAAAGAACCACGACCACAACTGACTGTGGGTTTGCATAGAGACCAACAGTAGGTTTGCATAAAGACCCATGACTTGTCTTGACCATAGTTTTGTAAGCAAATCCACGGCCACGACATGGCCTATGGAGGAAGAAGAGAAGAGAAGAAGATGTGGGTTTGCGATTTTGCACAAAGACCCATGGTTTGTTGTGACCATAGTTTTATGAGAAACCCATGGCCACAAGGGCGGAACGGTATACAAGTAGCCCCCCAAATGTTTTTAAAAAATTAATATAGTATATAAATAATTATAATTTTTCTCTATATAATTGAAATTGCTCCCCCCTCCCCCAATACTCAGGCCTCCAAAACTTTTACTGAAATTGTCCCCCTCAATACTCACGTAGCCCTCACTCTAACTTTTCACTTCACCTGACACCCTTAGTCTAGACTCTAATAGCTAACTTTTCACTTCACCTGACACTCTTGAGTCTACAACACTCAAACACGGAAACACTCTCACTCTAACTCTAGACTTTAGTGATCTGACATGCTACTAAGTACTAACTAAATACAATTTTAATTTGAACAGTTCTGACAATGAAAATTACACAGGCTTCGGCGTGGGATTATTTTGACAATTACAATTTACATGGTTACTCAATCCATCAATCCATGACCGATACCTCTCTTTTTCTCTACTACACAACGTTTCTTTAAGTTTTCTTTTCATTCTCTACAACACTAACGCTAGAGCCAAATCACAGCTACACAGACCATAGTTTTCGGTTGATTTTTTCCTGAAGCAGTCTCCACCAGTAACACTAGATTTACAGTTCCGGGTATGTTAATCTAAACATGTATAGTGTACCGATGTACATTATTATTATTTACTTGCAAGGACAACTCTATTTTATTTCCTTTCATTTTCGTTGTTAATGTTCTAAATCCATGGATCTAGATGTTTATGAATCATGATTATTATAATTTATCTTGAGCCTGACTGCTTGAGCCATTGATGAACCATATTTTTCTTATTTGTAATGACCCATTGATTATAATTCATTTGTGAGAGACTCACATAGTCATATTTTTTTTTTGTTCACTTACTTTTGTGAAATTTATTTGTTATTCACGTGTTTTTTGTTCACTTAGTAATAAATACAAACTATACAAAAAAAATCTAACATTATATCATTACTTATTAGGTACTTCTCAGGTTTATTATTGATCTATAAATTTTTCTTAAAATATATAAAAATATGAGCAAGCCAAAAACAATTGATTCTTTTTTTTTTAGAAAGAAAGACGTGGACAATTCGGAGAGTAATATACGTTTAGAGAGTTTGGTAACAACGGAACGTGATGTTTCTATCACTGATGGGCATCTCTCTAAAACTTCAAGAATCCAGTTGAAGAGATGGATGCTACCTCTTTGGAACATGATCCACGTCCACAAATATGAGAATTTCCTACTAACCTACAAGATGAGATACAACGTGTCTATCTTAAAGTCGGTCCATATCAACCTAAACTTTCAGAATATCCATTTTCAGAAATAGGCAATCAACGTCGCCGATTTCAATTTATTTGGTTTCAAAGATATTCAAATTGGTTGGAGTACTCACCATCGAAGAATACTGTTGATAAGTGTGATTTTTATGTAATTTTTATTACTCATTTATTTATGAAAAGTGTCAGTTTTTCTTCAATTCTATTGATTTTATTTTATTTCTATATTATTTTCTTGAACTTGAAGAAATGAGAATTTTAGTGTGAAAAGAGAGCATTTTGGTACAAAAGAAAAAATTACGGATCCAGACCGACGAGAGGCAACGAGATCTGAAGAGTGCCGAGGAGATTTAGGTGATAGACCCAATGGCGACCAGAATTGGCAACAAGAGTTAGGCGATAAGTGAGATGTTTTACCTCATGGGTGAGAAGACTTGGCGATAAGGCTTCGTGCGGTTAGATTGGGTGACTAGTCTAAACGACCAACTTAAAAGACCAACCTAAACGACATATTGGGCAACAACTAGTAAATGTGAGCAGCTTTACCGCTTGGTAGGTTGGTGAGAGAAGTCGCTCATCTGTCAGGAACCTTACATCTTGGCCATTGGGCGAGGGGACCAGTTATATTCAACGCACCCGGCATCTACCTGGTGGGACTCTTCTGAGTTCTGAAATCAATCTGTTGACCACCAAATCCTCCCGAACTCTGTAAATCAAGCCGTTTATTACTGAATCTTCCATTTTAGATAATTTTGTTATTCTTGAGATAATTTCTTTTATGTTAACATCTATTTTTAGAAACTATTTTCTAGATTTTTAGGTTAGATTGTAGCCGCATTTATCATGTTTCCGCATTTGAAGTTTTGACATCCATTTAATCCTAGCTTGTGGGGTGAAGGGGTGAGTCTGAGTTTTAGAGTAAAAACATTCCAAAGTTTATTCTTGAAGTTTCTTTGAAAGAAGCGGATCTGGAGGGCAAAAACAAGAGCTGCATATTTCATCAACCAACTCCAAAGAAAAATACTAGTTTTATTGTTTTCTTTTCAATTTAATTATGAACTAATTTTATTTTCTAGAATTTTGATGTAGTCTAGCATTGAACACACAATTTATATTTTAAGTTATCGTATTTTCAATATTTTCATGATTGAGTGTTTATTCCTTGTCCTTAATGCTTGCAAGTTTCTAGCTAATTATTATTTGATTTATTGAATCGCAACGAAACCGATAGATGATTTGTGATTAGAACTCTAGGATTAAGCACCATTAGTTGAGCAAAAGTAAATTAACTTTACCGCGATTAGTGTGATTTTCAAGAAAATTCCAAAAAACTTAATGAGTTTCTAATTAGTTAAATTTATATAGAGATATGTAGTTATTAAGTGGAGATACTTTTAATATTATTCGAGAGAAAATATTGAATAGTTAATGAATTTTTATTATCAACTTGGGATAATTAGAATTCTATAACAAGGAAGAATAAATTATGTTGAATTTGCTAAGTGAAATCAAACGCTCTAGATCTATTCTTATTATATTTAAAATCTTAATTTTAATACTATTTTCTTCAGTTTAATTTAGATAATCTATTCTTCAAATTTTGGTTTTCTAAATAGTAATTAATTTAGTAAATTTAAATACTCAATAGCAAAATTATTCCATGTGGGTTCGACATCCATTTTCTTTAAAAACATTTTACTACTTGTTACGATTTTGTGCACTTGCAGATATTTTCATTACAACAACTATATTTTGTCTTCCATACTACGTTTTTGCTAAGAAATAAGAAATCAACGGGCCGTCTAGGATCAGATGCACTTACTAATAAAGGTTTTGACAATTGGAAAAAAGTGAATGATAAAATGAATTGTCCTTTAATAGGACATGTGGGGAGAGATCCAAATTCACCACATAAAAATGTTGTGAAATGTTGTGAAAATCTAATGAATCAGTCAAAATATATTGACAAGTTAGTTGAAAAACAAGTATTACCAGAGATGGAGAATAATCAGTTGCGGCTCAAAATTTCAATAGATAATGTTCAATGGCTTACGTTCTAAGTTTGTGCCTTTGGAGGTCATAATGAAAGCTTTGACTCAAAATATCAAGGTAACTTCGTTGAATTGATAAAACTTCTGGCAAGTTATAATGATCAAGTTGATGAAGTTGTCATGAAAAATGCTCCATAGAATGCCAAATATACATCACTTAAAATTCAAAAGGAAATTTTGCATATATTTGCAACGAAATGTGATTCGCGAAGAAATCGAGAATGCCAAATTTTGTATTCTTGTTGACGAAGCTCAGGATGAGTCTAAAAGAGAACAAATGACTATCATTTTTAGATTTGTTGATAAAGATGGTTTTATTAGAGATCGATTTTTTTATATTCTGCATGTCAAAGATATTATGGCACCAACTCTAAAAAATGAGATATGTGTTCTTCTTTTTCGTTACGACCTTTAAATTAAGAATATTCGAAATTAGGGATATGATGGAGGAAGTAATATGCATGGTGAATGTAATTGATTACAAGCTTTATTTTTTAAATATTGTCCCTATGCATGTTATGTGCATTGTTGGGTTCATAAACTACAATTAGCTTTAGTTGCAGCCTCTAGAGAAGCTAAACATGTACATCAATTCTTTATCCATTTGACATCCATTATCAATATAGTTGTTAGTTCTTCTAAACGTAATGATGAATTACAATCTGCTCAAGCTGCTGAAATTGAAAGTTTGATCGCTTCTAATGAGATTGAGACTGGAAAAGAGATAAATTAAATTGGTACGCTACAACGAGCTGGAGATACTAGATGGGGATCTTATTTTCAATTTGTTTGTAACTTGATAATGATGTTCGGTGCTACTTGCTCAGTTATCAATACTATCTCCAATGATGGATCAAATTATTCTCAACGTGGTGATACTAAAGCGGCTTACATGGTATTATCATCTTTTGAATTTATTCTGATATTACATATAATGAAAAAATCATGGGAATCACTAATGCACTTTGTCAATCTTTGCAACAAAACTTTCAACATATTGTGAATGTCATGAGCCTAATTTCAACTACAAACTTACTCATTCAAAAGTTGAGAGATGATGGGTGGGAGTTTTTGCTTACTGATGTTAAATTATTTTGTGAAAAATACCAAATTGATATTCCTAATATGAATGACCAAATTTATATTCTTGCTCATTTAAGTTGACAAATCATTGACAACAATGGAGTATCATTTTAGGATTGATATATTTACTACTATAATAGACTTCCAGTTGCAAGAATTGAACAATAGATTTAACGACCATACAATGGAACTTCTCATTCTTAGTGTTGCTTTAAACCCTAGAGGTACATACAAATTATTTAAAATTGATAATATATACAAATTGGTTGAGAAGTTTTATCCACATGATTTTACTGAGCAAGAAAAATTCCTTTTGAGAATGCAATTGTAGCATTATGAGCTTGATGTGCTGACGCATCTAGATTTTCAAGATATGTCTACATTATCTGAGCTATGGACTATCAATTTTAGAAAAATCAAAGATTTATTATTTGATTGACATGTTAATTCGCCTAATATTAACTCTTCTTGTTTTTTTTTTTGATAACCAAACCTTTCATTCATAGATGAATCAAAACATAGCGGTTTGATCAAACCAAAGGGCTTGATCTACAAAACCCGAGACATAGTCCCACCACATAATAATATCATGAACATTCCAAGCAAAACGTGTCAAAACATGAGCTACCCTATTACCATTCCTATAAACATGTTGAACTTGCATCTCTGAAAAATGCCTCATTAAATCCTGTACATCCTTGAGCAGATTTCCATGTGGAGAGAAAGACTCATGGGAACCTTGTAGCTCTTGAACCAAAGATAAGCAGTCGGTTTCTACCACCAGATTAGGAATACCAAGTGGTAAACACAGTTGTAGGCCTCTTAACATAGCAAGCAGTTCAATAGTAACGGGTGCATCCACTGCATCTTCAACTTTAGTTGCAGCCCAAACCACTTTACCATATTCATCCCTCAAAACCAAACCAACACCAGCCTTCTTACCATCTGCAAAAACAGCACCATCAACATTTAATTTCAAGAAACTGGATGGAGGAGGTTTCCATCTACAAACCTGCTGCCGCTCCTTGGCACTGGAAATCTGTAACTGCATAAAAACTCGATGAAGGGATAGCGCATGATTTACTGCTGCCAGCGGGTCTATCATAATTTTCTCCATAATCATCTTGTTCCGTCTGAACCACAAACTCCACCCAATCAGAAAAAACATAGTGAAATCCACCCCACTGCCTCTATCCATGACCAGCTTAACAATTCTCATGAAAGTAAGGTTACTTGGAACGGATTGTAGAACATGGATAAAATGCTTCCATACACTTCTAATATGGGGACAATAAAAAATGGTATGTTCCACATCCTCTCCATGCGACTGACAAAAATAGCAAACAACATCCGCATCAATCCTTTTAGTCCTCGAATTAAACATAGTTGGTAGGATATTTTTGCAAGCTCACCACGCAAAAATTTTTATTTTCCGTGGAACTTTCATATGCCAAATACCCTTCCATATCCGCTTCTCAGCCATAATATATGAGCTCTCGCCACTATCACCAGTACTTAAATTTTGAATGAGACGGTATGCACTCTTCACAGTAAAATTCCCATTGGATTATTCATTCCAAATCCACTTATCCAAACAAACATTCCCGGACAACCTAATCTGTAAAATCTAGTTTGCCACTATTGGATTGAATAGAGCTCTAACTTCACTTATCTTCCACAATCTCGTAGTCTGGTCAATAAGAGAAGCTACTGTAGCATCCTGTTGAGAACCAGTAAAGAAATCCCCTGCTATAGGTGGCTGTAAACTCTTATGACCTGGCACCCAAACATCCTTCCATATTTTGATACACTCCCCATTCCCAACTCGCCACCGACACCCTTCCCCTAACCACGCCTTAGCTTCAAAAATCCCTCTCCACGCATAGGAAGGATTGTGACCGAGTTTAGCTTGGAAAAAAGGAACTCTTGGAAAGTATTTGGCTTTGTACATTTTTTGGAGCAAAGAGCCAGTATTCTGTAGAATCCTCCACCCTTGTTTTGCTAATAAAGCCATATTGAAGGATTGCAAATTCTTAAAACCCATTCCACCTCTAAATTTAGAAATGCACAGCCGTTGCCAACTCATCCAATGCACTTTCCTCTCATTTTCCTTCTGCCCCCACCAGAATCTAGCCATCATCCGTTCTAAATCCCGACACAAACCTACCGGTAATTTGAAACAACTCATGGCATAAGTAGGAATGGATAACGCTACTGCTTTAATAAGGATTTCTCGCCCTCCTTGAGATAATAACTTGCCACTTTCAGCTTTGCAACTTCAACCAAACTCTCCTTTTTATATCCTCAAATGCTCGAGATTTTGACCTCCCCACTAAGTTTGGTAACCCTAGATACTTATCATAGTGCTGAATAGATCGAACCCCCCACAAAGCGAGAAGATCCCTTTGCCGCCTCTCAGTAACATTTCTTGAAAATACTATGGCAGTTTTAGTTTTGTTCACCAACTGGCCAGAAGCTAACTCATACTGATTGAGTAAAGACTGAATGTGTGAAGTGGTTTGTATATCGGCTTTGCAGAAAATAAGACTATCATCCGCAAAGAGAAGATGATTCACACTTGGGGCTCCCCGACAAACTTTGATGCCGCGTATGACATTCTTCCGTTCAGCATCCCTCAATAGCGCAATAAGTCCCTCAGTACACAAGAGAAAAATGGATTCTTGTTTCTATTGCTACTACTGAGTGAGCATTTTCTGCCATGAGATTTATAAAAACTAGATTGCATACTCGAATGGAAGATGAGTTTCTTATAGATCATTTGCTAGTTTATATTAAGAAAGAAATTGTCAAGAATTTCACTTCAGAGATGATAATAGATGAATTTTATTCCATGAAAGATCATCGTCAAGTTTAATTTGAAGGGAAAATTCTAAGTTGATATTTCATTTTCTTTTCTTTTTGTAATGGTTTCTAACAAACTACCAAAATCTTAAGGAAAATTATCTTATAAGATGATTTATAGACATGTATTTTTTTTATACAATTTTATGACATATGATTATTGTTTTTTATATAATCACGTGCAAAAAACATATATTACTTATATTCACACATACCACACACTTTGTCAATTGTCCCACAAATACCAAATCTTAGTTCCGCCCCTGCACGACTACACTGTGACATGTGGAGGTCGAGGAGAAGAAGAAGAAGAAGAAGAAGAAAAGGAGGAGGAGGAGGCGACATGTTCGACTGCTGCAGACAGTTGGGCAGATAGCCCCACCTGCACCCCGCACTCGCCTCTTGGTTATTATACAACGCTCGCCCCCCTTGGTTGCTTGAATCAAGTGGACTCGACCTAACAATCTTAATCCTATCTACGTACATATAAAAAAATATTATATAATATAAATAATTAAATTTATATTTTACATTCAACTCAATCATTTAAAACAAGTGTTTATTTGATTAAAAATTCTTGAACTTTGTTAGCTTTGTGAATTACTGATAAATTATTAATTGCCTCGTGAATATTAAAACTTAAAACAGTATAATTATTGAGGGTTTTGTCGAAGGATGCCATGATAATATAACAATAATATTAATAATTGTTAGTTTTTGGCAAGTACATGTTGTGTTGACAATGCAGAAACGACGCTATCCCCTTCATTTTTGGGCACTAAAAGAGTTTTGAAACCCCACGATTGCAACGACAGTTTTTCTACTCATCATTTTTACCTACCATATATTATATTTATTTTAATTATTTTATTTTTAATTTTATTTTATTATTCTTAAATTAATTAAATTCTTCTATTCATCTTCTAATTAATAAGAAAAATTTAATAAAAAATTATATATAATTTGTGGTGTGTAACACTCACAATGTAATAAGGATTGTAAATGGTGTTTGAGCTCACTTAGAGGGTGAGGATCCTCCTGAAACTTGGGAGAGAAATTTAGACGAAGGGAGAAAGAAACCTCAGATGATATTTTCTTCTAGAGTAATCGATAAAAAGCTATTACACGTTTTCTCTGCCTTATAGTCCCACTCATGCTAACGGTTTTGACAGAGCCTTCAACCAATCAGAGAAGTGTCTAAATAACAAACATAAAAAATGGTAAAACAGTAAATGACAATAAAAGTGTGCCGTTTAAGGCCTAAGTGTAATTAATGGGCTAGAGCCCCTCAGTCTGCTTCCTTCTCGTCTGGCCCAAGCTCCCCGTGTCCCTGGTTCACGACTAGCCCAGCCCCTTAACCCGATGCGTGTGACAAGGCCCCCATTCTTAGAGCACCTTGCCCACAAGGTGTGGGTAGGTTTTCTTCACTTCATGGAAGGGCTCCCACGATGCATCCTCACGGCTCTGCCCCTGCCAACGAATCAACAAGTCTACGATCGCCTGGTTCCCTGCCTTCCGCATTCTTCTGGCCAACACTTCAGCTGGTTCGGGTTTAATCACGCCGTTGACATCCATAGGAGGTAAATTCGGAACTGCCGTCGCTTACTGCCCTAACTTTCTTTTAAGTTGGGATATATGAAATACCAGGTGGATGGAAGATGAAGGTGGAAGATTCAGTTTGTAGGCTACTTCACCGATCCTCTGCACTACCTGATAAGGCCCGAAGAACCTGGGAGAAAGCTTCAAACTTTGCCTCTGCACCAACGACATCTACCGATACGGTTGAAGCCGAAGGTAGACCCATTCTCCCACTTCAAAATTTTGTTCCTTTCTTTTTAAATCTGCATACTTTTTCATCCGGTTCTGTGCTCTGTACAAGTTGTGCTTGAGTAGTTGTAAAATTTTCTCCCTTGATCTAAGATCCTCGTCCACAGCCTCTAGCTTTGTAGTTCCCGGGATGTATTGGATGAGTTTGGGTGGAAGGTACCCGTAAAGGGCCTCGAAAGGAGTGGTACGGGTAGAAGCATGGTGGTTGGTATTATACCACCATTCGGCTAGTGAAACCCATTGTGCCCATGTTTTCGGTTGGTCCCCCACAAAACACCTGAGGTAGTTTTCTAGGCATTTGTTGACGGCCTCTGTCTGGCCATCAGTTTGAGGGTGATACGAGGTGCTGAAGGCTAGTTGGATGCCTTGGATCTTGAAGAGTTCCTGCCAAAACGTACTTGTAAAAATACTCCCTCTGTCTGAAACAATGGATTGGGCATCCCATGTAGTTTAAAGACATGCTTAACAAACAATTGTGCCACTGTCTTGGCAGAAAATGGGTGTTTCAGAGGAACGAAATGGGAGTACTTAGTGAGTCTATCCACCACCACCCACACACTGTTGAAACCCTGTGAGCTTGGTAATCCTTCCACAAAATCCATGGTTATGTGGACCCATGGTTGTGAGGGAATTGGAAGGGGTTGCAAAAGTCCACTGGGCTTGGACTGATCAACCTTAACCTTTTGACAAACCTCACACTCCCTTATAAACTTCTTAAGATCATTTGAGCCCGGGCCAATAAAATTCCCTCTTTATCCTCTGTAGAGCCTTGTCATAACCCGAATGTCCCCCCAAGGGCCCACTATGGAGTGTTTGCAATATCTTCAGTCTAGAATCCCCATGGTTGGCCACGCATAACCTCTGCTTGTAATAAAGCAGGCCTTCCCTTGCTGTAAAATTCATAGGTAGTTGCTTTTTCTGGTTTAAACTCAGTAGGTTTTGAGTGAAAGGGTCTTTAATATACCCCGCCTTAATTTCTTCCCACCATTCAGCAGTAGGTCCTGATAAGGCAGAAATACTGACTTCTAGTTCCTGTTTAATGCCCTCATCCCTCCTAGACAATGCATCCGCCACCCTATTTTCAGTCCCCTTCTTGTATTCCACTTTTATATCATATCCCAAAAGTTTTGAGACCCATTTCTGTTGCATCGGAGTCCCGATCTTCTGTTCTAGGAGGAACTTAAGACTTTGGTGATCTGTTTTAACAGTAAAAATCTGTCCAATTAAGTAAGGTCTCCACTTCTGAACAGCAGCCACCAAAGCATACAACTCCTTTTCATAGGTTGACCAAGCCAAAATTCTGCCCTTAAGGGCTTGACTAAAATACGCAATGGGTCGGTTCCTTTGCATCAATACAGCTCCAATGGCCTGTCCCGAGGCATCACACTCAATAACAAAAGGTAGTGTGAAATCTGGTAGGGCCAGTACAGGGGGTCTGGTCACTGCTGTTTTTAGCTTAATAAAAGCCTCTTTTGCTTCTGTTGTCCAGCAAAACTGATTTTTCTTCAACAAGCTAGTTAGGGGACCAGCAATACCACCATATCCCTTTATAAATCTTCTATAATAGCCTGTAAGGCCAAGGAAACCCCTCAATGCCTTAAGTGTAGTAGGAAAAGGCCATTCTTCCATGGCTCTGATTTTTTCAGGATCTGCCTTCACCCCTTCTGCTGAAATCAGGTGCCCTAAATAAGCCACTTCAGAACAAGAAAAACAACACTTTGATGGGTTAGCAAATAAACTATGCCCTCTTAAAATCCTTAGGGTTAGCTGTAGGTGCTGCACATGTTCTTCCGCTGTCTTACTATAAACTAGGATATCATCAAAAAACACAAGGATGAATTTCCTTAAGTATGGCCTGAATATGTCATTCATGAGACTTTGGAATGTAGAGGGAGCATTAGTTAACCCAAAGGGCATAACTAAAAATTCGTAATGGCCCTCATGTGTCCTAAAGGCCGTTTTAGGAATGTCTTCTTCTCTTACTCTGATCTGGTGATATCCAGATCGTAAGTCCAGCTTTGAGAAAACCCGGGCCCCACACAACTCATCCAACAACTCCTCTACTACTGGTATAGGGAATTTATCCTTTACAATGGCTTTATTGAGTGCCCTATAATCGACACACATCCTCCATGAACCATTTGCCTTCCTCACAAGTAAAACAGGGGATGAATAGGGGCTTTGGGAGGGCTGAATCATCCCATTACTCAGCAATTCCCTAATAATCCTTTCTATCTCCTCTTTTTGAAAATAGGGATATCTGTATGGTCTGACCGACACTGGTGTGGTGTTTGGTAGTAGGGTAATAGCGTGGTCTTGAGTCCTGTTAGGTGGCAGTCCTTGTGGTTCCCCAAAAACATCATCAAATTGATTTAATAAGTCCTGTATTTGCTCAGGGACTTTTTCTTGTTTTGAAACTGTCACATTCTCCAATAGCTGCAATAATAATCCCCTTTTTTCCAATTTATGATGTTTATTTAATCCCCCCAACTCAATGCTGTTTGTAGGGCTTAAACCCCTCAGTTTGATTGACTTACCATTCTGCTGGAATTCCATGGTAAGCTCAGCAAAGTTCCATAGTATTGGCCCTAATTCCCTTAGTCATTGCACCCCTAACACCATGTCACAACCCGCCAATACCAACACTTGAACTTCTGTGGAAAAGCTATTTCCCTGCACTCGGAACCTCATTTCAGCACATCTTCCTGCACTAGTGAGTATCTCCCCATTAGCTACTCTTACATTAACCCTTTCCTCCTCTTTCACTACCAAATTCCCTTTTTTCACTACTAAGGGGTCTAGGAAATTATGGGTACTCCCTGAGTCAACAAGTATTATCACCTCCTGGTCTCCCACTCTACCTCTCAATCTCATTGTTTTCGGGTTTTGGGATCCTAACAAGGCATGTAGGGAAATTTCTGGTTGTGTATCAGATGTTGGGCTATTTCTGGTTGTGTATCAGATGTTGGGCTCTCTAAGGGTTCTTCTTCCCCCATTTCCTTCCCCGAGTCCTCCTTTATCTCCTCAATAAGGAATAGTTTTGGATTGGAGCATTTGTGGGTTGGGTTCCATTTTGAATCACAGTAATAACATAATCCTTTATCCCTGCGATCCTTCATTTGGGTTTGGTTTATTTTTGGACAGGAACTAGAGCTTTGGAAGGTCCTTTTGGTGCTGTGGATGGGCTATGATAGGGATATTTTTGGGCTGTGCTTTCGGGTAAGGGCAATATCCCTTTGGAATTTTTTCTTATGGCTCCCAGTAGCTCCTCCTGTATTCTTGCTAAGCCATAGGCAGTGAGCAATTTATCTGGTTTGAACATTTTAACCGACAACCTTATATCATCCCTCAAGCCACTCAAAAAGCAACTGAGTTTGTAAGTCTCAGATAGGCCCCCCAACCTATTAGATAAGGCTTCAAATCTGGATTTATATTCCTCAACAGTTCCTACTTGCTTCAAACGGGTCAATAATTCCATGGGATCATCATATGAACTAGGACCAAACCTAGTTAGTAAGGCTTGAGTAAATCCCTCCCAATGGTCCAAACCACCCGATTCTTCTAAATCCTGAAACCAGATGAGAGCTTGCCCTTCCATGTGAAATGAGGCTAGTCTCAACTTGTGTTGTGGTAAAGTATTGTAAAAATTAAAGTAGTGGTTGGCCTTATAAAGCCAGCTAGTAGGGTGCTCCCCCTTAAAACTTGGAAAATCAATACGTACTGACCTTGGTATCATTTCTCCTCCAGGTTCTTGATGATTCTCACGGCGGTGGTGGTGGTTTGAAGACTCTGGGTGACCAGAGTTGTGTGATAACTTTTGCAGCTCCACATTCATTGCTGTCAGTTGCTGCATAATGGCATCAGATTGGCGCTTCGACGTCAACATCTCGGTTTCTACTGTCTTAAACTGAGAATCAGTGGATTTGTTGAGGTTCATCAGACCTTCTTGCAATTGACTCAACCGTGTACCATCTGCCATTTGTTTTTGTACGCACAGAGAGATCGAAATCTCTGATATCAGATTGTAACACTCACAATGTAATAAGGATTGTAAATGGTGTTTGAGCTCACTTAGAGGGTGAGGATCCTCCTGAAACTTGGGAGAGAAATTTAGACGAAGGGAGAAAGAAACCTCAGATGATATTTTCTTCTAGAGTAATCGATAAAAAGCTATTACACGTTTTCTCTGCCTTATAGTCCCACTCATGCTAACGGTTTTGACAGAGCCTTCAACCAATCAGAGAAGTGTCTGAATAACAAACATAAAAAAGGGTAAAACAGTAAATGACAATAAAAGTGTGCCGTTTAAGGCCTAAGTGTAATTAATGGGCTAGAGCCCCTCAGTCTGCTTCCTTCTCGTCTGGCCCAAGCTCCCCGTGTCCCTGGTTCACGACTAGCCCAGCCCCTTAACCCGATGCGTGTGACATGGTGTGAAAATAATGATTAGATTTTTTGTTGTTGAAGTAATGGCACCCAATACGATCGGCGATAGAGACAAGACGTAAATTGTGGGAGAACCTGATTTGTGCAAAAACATGGAGTTTTCTATGCAGACTCTGGACCAGAATATTCTATTTTAGTTTTTAAAAATAAAAAATAAAACATTTAACAAAAACCTAACTAGCTCCTATATATCGGGCTAATCCCACCAATTAGGTTTCGTTTGAATTCAGAGATGAATTGAGATAATTTATAAATAATATTAAGATTTATGAGTTAAAATTTATTAATAATAATGAATAGTAGTGAGATGACTTATGAGTAGGCCAGTACGTAATACTAATAGACTGGTAATTAATTTGTGAATTCAAGTTTTATGAGTACTAATATTATAAGAGATTAGTAATAAAAAAACAATTTGTATAATATTAAGATGCACAAGTTATCTGTAATCTATTTAAAATAAGAGGAGTTTATATATATGAGATCAACATGAATTTAGTCCTAACATGATATATACTAAAATCACAAATTTATAATCCTGATGACATCAATTTAATTAATTTTATTCTCTCATATAATTAAAGCTGTTGGTCTTCTAACTTTGCATATATATATATATAAAAAAAAAAAGCAATGTTACGTAGAGCCCTTATTTAGGGACTGCATTATAAGTCTAATTAATTTTATCTTTAAATTTTTTTAAAATTATAATAATATCTTTATCAAATTGATATTTTTTTTCTATTTAATGAAAGACTTGTACATGCAGTTCCTAAAATAGAGACTGTAAATAGAATTTTTCAAACAAAAAAACTGTCTCTTATTACTAGCAAAAAATGACATGAGATATAAAATTAAAAATACTAAATTTTGTTTTATATATACATGATGATGAAACAAGGGCATTAAAAATAATATCCACTTTGCTCCATTAATTGAAAACGCAAGCAAAGCATTACAATATAATAATCTCATTCGCTCTCTCCATCACGATAATCATGTACATAGTTCTTGTTTTTATATTATGATTTATTATCTGACAAGAAAAGCTGGCCTTGCATTAGGTGGAGATCATCCTTTTATATATCAACTGCAGCCCCACATCCAGAAAAGAAAACAACGAAGGAGGTCGGCCTAATCTCCTTGCCAAGTTCTCAAAAGCCGCCATTGCAAAAGTCTATAAATAAAACTGAGAGATTAAATGATTTATATCAATATTATATTTAATGTCTCATGTTAAAATATTTAACAGTTTTCACCTCCCCTAGCTAGCTAGGAGTCGATCTCCGATCCTGATCATGACTTGCTAGTCATCTTGAATTTTATTTAATATATTATTCAATATCTCTAACTTTTTAATTATATTATTATATCGGCCTTCATATATATATAATATCCGTCACCACCTGGTTATCAAACTTTAATTTGCGAGTGCTAGCTGACTGAAGTAATTATCTCGATCGGTCACGACGTACTGTAGACGTTGACGCCAACTTCATGTGTTAATTTAGGACCCACAATGATCATCATGCATACCTAGCCTGCCTGCATGCATGCATGGTGGCATTTCAATCTTCACCCGCCCATCTCTATTCTCTAATGCTGGCCTGCCGGCCCCCTAATTGATGATGCATGCATGCAGCATGCAAACTCCTGAATATCCCTAAATATATATATAATAATTTAAAAATTAATTAATTATAATCCTTAATTAAAACCAAACAATTAATTAATTAATGTTTAATTAGTTATCATAAGTCATGTCTTCTTTTTGCTTCATGAAATGACATAATTTGTAGTTTGTAATAATTAATAATTAGGTGGACAAATGTGATGAACAACGTACGAACTTTGCATGCCCTTTAATTTGTTTTCTAGCTCATATAAACCGTGAGGGTTTTGTTTGAATATACAAACTGATTTTGTCTTATATATTTGAGTTATACACTATAATTAAAATTAAATTAATTAAAAGAAAAACATCCACCCCACGTGGCATGCATAATTCCCTTAATCCACTCCAGTACGGTTGTGGCATGTGACTTTAATTGTGAGCCATTTATAATGATTTTTTTTTAATTGTTCGTGTGATAAAGTAGAATCTTATTTATTTTTTTTAAACGCTGAAATTCTTCATACAGCTATGAGCTACTTTGTCCTCACAATATTTGTCCTGACATGACACGTAAGTAAGTACCCCACCATCATTATTTTTCATAAAAAAACTTAAGAATAATAATAATAATAGAATTACTATTTTCTTATTACTTATTTATTATTTTATTATATTTAATTTTTTATTTTACCTAATTATTAGTAAAATTATATATTTTTTAATTTTTTCTTAATAATTAATGATATTAAAAAAATATTTAAAAAAATAATATAAAATAAAAAATTTCAAATGAACTAACAGTAGTAATAGTGTTAGGGTAGTAACCTTATCGCTACTAAAAAATTAATAGAGAATAGACTGAAAACCCAATTTGTACATTATATTATCCGTAGATCAATTTTGAAATTTAATTTGTTAACGCATGAAACAATTAATTTGTAGTAGGAGTAGACGCCTTATGCCTAGCTAGAGAATTAATTCTTCCTAAAAAGCTTGTTTCCTAGTACTGTTCATCTGAGTTCCAGTTTGGGAACCGAGATTTCAAATCATTTGGATCGGGTTAGCCCAAGTCAACCCTGGGCCAGAACCTGGATTGAAACCTATTTTTAAAAAATCTGGAACCCGAGTTCCGGGTTGCACCCAGTTTTTTTTTTTTTTTTTTTAAAATCAAAACCTACATGTTATGAATATTTTTTCATGAAAAAATGTTAATGCAGCATTCAAACTCTATTTATTTAATTTTTAAATCAAAACCTACATGTTCTTTGACTACCAATAAAAAGTCACATGGAGAAGAAAGAAAAAAAAATATAAAATAGATGATTCATTAGATATAATATTCAATTTTCTTTTTAGTTTATATTCATTTAGTTGTTAGAAATGAACAAAAAAGAATCATTCAAACTGGGAAAAAAAAAAAAAAAAAACTGGGTACTAGTCTAGGTGTACCCAGATTTCGAATTTGTTCCAGGCCAGAACTCGCAACTGAAAACCAGATAATCGAGTTCCGGACTGGGCCGAAAAAAAAATCCAACCCAGATCAACAGGCATATAAGGTTTCCAAGTTTTTGTCAGGAGAACTCATAGAAAATAATTAGTAGCAACTTGTTACGTATACATTAATGATAATAAAATAATAATAATTAGCTTGATTGCATGCTTACTTATGCTGCGTTTTGATGTTGAGATAATCTCAGATCATCTAAATTGATTAATAAATAATAATATTTTATAAGTCTTATTGAAATGTGTTGGAATGTAAATATATTGAGATATGTGTTTAAATGCATGAAATAAGTTGAGTTGAATTTAATTTTTTTATAAAAAGTTGAAAATACAAAGAACCTTATCAATTATTGGTTTGAGATGAATTAAGTTAATTTCAACAACCAAACACACCTTCTTAGTTATTACTAGTACAAATTTTCAAATAAAAAGGACCAAAAAAGGGTTATTACTGATCCAATAGTAGCAGTCCAAAGTGGAAAACTTCCCTTAAACGTGGATCATGGAATTAAGCTGCAAATTTTAGCAAAAGATATGTGATAGGAACTTGCAAATATTATTTTTTAAGGACAATGCTAGGAATCCCGCTGGATCCCGTTTCTTTTTTTCTTTTAGTTTTTTTTATGTAGTGATTAAGAAAATATTATTTAATAATATTACGAATTCTTTTTAAATATTTAAAAGTGTTAAAAAAATAATGTGAAAAAAAAATATTTTTACACATCATTTTTTTAACACTTTTAAATATTTTTAAAAAAAGAAAAAAATTCACAATATTATTAAACAACATTTTCTTAATCATTACGTAAAAAAAACTAAGAAATAAAAAAAATTGGAACAGGATAAATGAACAGGATCCCCAGCAAGATCCTTATCATTTTCCTTTTTTTAATGTTTTAATACTTAAAAATGTTATAGTTACTAAGACATCTTGTAAAAGTAAATTTATAAATTGACATAATTTTATATGAGATATTATCTTTATTTTATAATTAAAATAACTTTACAATTTAAGGTATCTTATCAAATTATCTTAATTTATAAATTTATTTTATAAAATTTATTTATGATTAAAATATTTTTTCTTTAATATCGAGACTACTTAGCAGCGAGAATGGCATCTTTTTCACGGCGATATATAATTGATCTAAAGCGTCAATTCCTTGTAGAATAAGTAACCCATAAAGTTGCTGCCTTTTGCTTTTCTGCCAGAGCCGAGCAAGAAAAATTGGCCCAACAACTACAAAATAAAGCTTTGATTTTTTACATATTTTATTATTATTTTTTATTACTATTCATAAAATATTTGAAAATACTTTACTATATAAACGCAACCTAAAGTCTGATTTTACAAATCATTTGATCATCTCATTTCATCATATTTTATTTTATCTAATCATTACAATTTTTTTAAATTTTTAAATAAAATATAATAAATAATTTAATTTTTTTAAACTCTAAAATATAAATTATATTATAATAATATTTTATTCATTTCATCTCATCTTTATTGCAAAACGAAGAAGAAAGCAAATTTACATAAGAAATCTCGAAAAGTTTAATAAGACTTAATTAATTTGTGAAAGAAAAATAAGAATACTTACTGCCAGCAATGCTATATATACATGAAGACCACATGAGAGGGAGCTGATCTGAACACCAAGCATGACTCTTTTCTTTTTTTCTTCATATCCTCAGCATGAATTAATTCATGTATAAGCTTGGGAATGGGACAAAGGAAAGCTGAGTCGAGAAAAGGTAAAGTACAAGATCACCAAGGATTTTGTTTTTTTTGTTTTTTTTGTTTTTTTTTTAAGCAAGCTTTTTATAGATAATCTGCAGATTACAAGATACAAAATTCAATGGAGTGAGAATCCCTAACAATCATCTCAAAACCAACAAATACAAGATCAATAAGGATTTTGTTTAAGAGTAAGAGTAATGTGTGCAAGCCCTAATGTAGGGGGTAAATATTCCAGACCCAATATATCATTTCAGGCCTAGCCTATAAGGGAGACATCATAGAAGTAAGAGAGGATAAAGGAGGGGAGGACAAGATAAAGAGGGAAAGCTAGATACATAAGGGAGAAAAAGACAAAGGAAAGGCTGATGGAAGAAAGCAAATCAGACACTTGGAGAGAAAAGGGTGAGATGACATAAAGTTATCCTCCCTTACCACTCCCAATGAGCTCAATAGAAGGGATTTGATCAGATAAGAAATGAGGACTTTTGGGTGACTCCTGTTGGAGGAGAGAGCTTGTTCAATCTCGTGAGGCAAAATACTATTCTTTGGATCTTTTTTAGGCTAAAAGGGTCACTGCACGATCTCCATTGTACATTAAGGTACGAGAAACTAGAAGAGATTGTAAAATACTTCTATAATAATAGATTTGTCCTCCAAACGACCTATAAACGTAGGCTTTATGCCGAACCACGTAAATAAGTGTGTATCATTCTCATACTTATATTTTCTGTATTTATTTTTTATTCATTGTTATGAATGTACGTTTAGATACGTACTAATGCCTCGAATTGCCATTGTGGGTTTCTGGCCACTTCGTCGAGGCCCAAGTCACCATCATGGGTCGGGGATAGCTCTTTCTCTCGTTCTAGTCTGTTGGGTGATTTTTATGCATCAACACTTAAATATATGAGTCTCGCGTAACTCTTTCGTAAAACAATGGACTCCACCAAGAAAAAATATTTAAAAAAATAAAAAATTCTACTTAGATGCCTTACACCACACACCTATTGAGGGAAAAAAAAATAAAAACCTATATCATTAGGTATGTAGTGGAGAGCTGCTAAGTAGAATAACTCAAAATTAAAATTACTTTTTTACAAAAAACTTGCTCAAACCTTGCATATAAGGCCTCCTTTGTTTTCAAAAATTATCTCTAACTCATCTCATCGTTATAATTTTTTTAAACTTTCAAAGAAAATACAACAAATAATTCAACTTTTTCAAATCTAAAAAAAAAAAAATTATATTATAATAATATTTTAACTTTATAATGTTTTTATCAAATTTTTATTTCAACTCATCTTATTTTAACTCATTATCCAAGATTCCAAACCAGGCTTTATAGTTTCACTCTACAAACAAAGTTGTGCTACAGACTAGAAATATAACATCGATCGATCGGTTCACCAGTCAGCCTGCTGATTAAAAGATCGTGAGGATCATGGTTGAACAAAACAAGGAAGAAAATGGTAAAAATCGTGGACTTCAATGCTCAAGAAAGCTCACTGATTTTGTTTCCAAAAATACTACTGCGGTCTTTCGGAGATGATAAAAAACTAACCTTTCAAAATAGGCTTTATATAGATAAAGTTTTAACGTTTGATCACGACAAAAAATTCAATAAAAACACTGTTTACTTCATATTAGCTTCAAAAAAGGTTGAGCGCACGTACGTGTAGCACCCCAAACATTAACAAAAGCAGTAGAAGGAATGCTGGAGACGGAAGGGAGTGCATTAAAGGTAAAAGAAACCTATCATGGATACAAAGAGTTACAACAGACTTCCAGTTCATTTTTAAAGAACTTACCAAATTCCAGCATTGAGGTAGCAACGAGCATCCAAAATCAATAATAATAAAAAAAAAAAAAAAAATACACAGATTCTGAAACGCTATAAACGGATTAGACCATATATGTCATTCCAACACGGATGATATTCATGTGAGGTACCCTCATGTTTGCAGCACCTGCTCTACAGTTCCTTCTCAAGAATCCATAGAAATAATTTATTACCAATTTCTTAAAGAAAAATGAGTTTTTCTTTGCCCTCACTTCACCATGCGCAAGCATATAAGTAAATCCAGAATCCATTGCATCCCGAAGAGCTGAAAGCTCATACTCCAGACTCAGGTCTTCATCCAGTGACATGAGACCAGATGGCAGTGCTGAGGCAGCTTCTTCTGACGTAGAAGTACCTGCTTCTTCCAGTCTTTGATCGTGCATCAGGGGAATCCTAAGATCCCCATTCCCACCACCAGCTGGAGGGGACCCAGAATTCCTAGACCTCAGTAGTGAAACACTATCAAAATCCAACTCATTCATACTGGCCTCCAATGCAATATCTAAAGCCTCCTTTCTCAAGAACTTCTCAAGACTTTCAGCCAAAAGTTGTTCAAATGCATGGTGATCTTCCTTCCGGACATCTTTGTAACCATATCGAGCAACACAGCGGAACATATGGTAGTCTTTTGGGCAAAGTCTTCGAAACATAAACCTTTCCTCTTTAGGAACCACCGGGACTGGGACATATTTAATGCAAACAAACACAATGGTAGAGTGAATAGCCGGAAGACCCAGTAAAAACTGTCCAAAGCTGGAAGGAATGCCTTGGACTAGCTCATTGTATAGTAATCCAATTCCTGGGACTCTTACAGTTCCAAGGGTCGAACCAAGCTCATGCATCAAGTCCATGGATATCTTCCCCCTGACTTCACTCCTGTACTTTAACACACTCCCATAGTTCCAGGTGTACATCACTGAGAGGAAGCAGGCAGCAAAAGCAAGAGGAAGCCAACCTCCCTCTTTTATTTTAGATAGCACAGCTGACAAGTAGATGAGCTCTACTGATCCAAAAACAAGTGGGAAGCACACAGCCAAAAACAGGTTGGTCTGCCAAATTAGAAGCATTACAAGCGTCACCAAGGTGGTGCTGACAATCATGACACCAACTTCGGCTATGCCTGCAAAAATAGATGGAATTGTATCAGCAGAAACTAAGACTAGCATAAGTGTGGATGTGCATGAGCTAAATTACAAGTGTTTGAAAATAAACATTCATGGTCCTTGCTCAATAACATCCATAAACTTTGAGATTGAAGGAATTATTTGCCACCATCAGCATTATATAACTAGTATTACGGAAAAGGTCAACAAAAATGGGGGGATTCATTTTGAGGAAATAGAAAAAATTGCATGTCAGTGAAGCATCACAAGTTGAGTGAAAAGATAAGCATATGCTGTAATTCTGGCAATAATTATTGACCATAATTTTAAACCCAATAGATGTTGGGAAATTAGACACACCCCATAGGTTCACACCAACAACGTTACAGATAAGTAACAAGCAACGAGAAAGTACACAATAAACACACGACAAAAAGTTAACATGGTTTGGCAATGTGCCTACGTCCACAGAGCTGCAGAGGATTTTATTTCGACAAAAGTAGGAACACCGTGGAGCAATACAATGTCTCTCTCTCTCTCTCTCTCTCTCTCTCTCTAACACAAGGGCTGCCTCTCTCACTTTTTCTCTCTGTTTAACGCTGCTCAACCTTCCCACAAAACACATATAATAACATATATATGGTCATACAGCAGAAACCCTAGAAAAACAGATTTTTGGGTTATTCGCTTAAGCGGAGTGTCGAGCGCGCCTTGAGCGAAATCTTTGTTCAATATTCGTTCGAGCGGCCTGTCGAGCGAGACTCGAGTGAATTCTCTGCCTGAACTTTGCTTGAGCTACCTGTCGCATGAGCTTCGAGCGAACTTTCTACCTGGTTTTCTCAGCTCACAAACCAGGCTCCACAAAACCAACAATAGACACATTATTTTACCAACAAAGCGGATGAAAACAAATAGGATATATAAATCAATAGGAAAATCAATATACAATGTAGAACTCTGATATAAATCCTTGAAGTAGTTTCTTAAATGATGCAACCAGGAAGAATAATAGGAGGAAATACTTAACCATATGCATTGGCAATATCCGTTGTGCTCTGAAAGATGGCAACTACCAGTATGCACATGATCATTAAAAACCAATTCATTACAGGGATGTAAATTTGACCCATCTGCCTTCTTGAGGTGTGAATGATCTTCAGTCTTGGGAAGCATCCAAGAGCCATAGATTGCTTCACGCATGAAAATGTAGCAGATATCATGGCTTGGCTTGCAATCATGGCAGCAAGGGTTGCTATCACAAAAACTGGCCAGAACAAAGCGTCTGTTTGTTCACAAGGTCCAGGAACAGGAAGTGTCAATACGAGTGTTAAATATGCACATGTTTATGTTTAGCATAACGTGAAATACTATATAGTTTGTAGGACAAATGTCAGCCCTATTGTCAGAAGGTATCACCTGGCACAGAGTCGTAGAATATTCTTTCTGCAGAATCTGGGTGTTTCATCAGATAAGCAGCTTGGCCCATGTAAGCCAAGAGAAGGCAGGGAAACACCACACAAGTAAATGCAATCTGGATATTAGTATGGGTTACTTGTAAGAATCCTCTGGTAAAGCAAATCTATGAGGTTACGATGAAAAAATAAATTGCGCTAGTGCAGAAACAAACCTGTATGGCTCTAACAGAAAAATGACCTAGATCGGCAAACATGGCCTCCGCTCCTGCAACAACATACAATTTCAATAAAAACATTATTGTTTCTAAAATTTCATAGGAAAATTTCGAAAAGGAATGAGCAAAAAGCCTGTTTCTCATTCTGACATGCACGCTATCACTCGCTGCATGAAGCTATCATGAGCAATCCATGCTTCAAATACCAGGAATCTCCTGTTTAACATTTGAAGGCAAGACTCGTGGCTAAAGATTAGGCAAATATTTATGGCATTTATTATGCAAAGACTTTCTCTGGTTGTCAAGATCTATGTCTTCCTTCTTAGATGGCGACTTTCAGGAGAAAGTCTATATTAGGCAACTACCTGGACTTGTCGCTTCGAGAGGAATTCCAAGTGGTATATACAGATTGAAGAAGACTTCCTTCGGTCTAAAACAATCGCCGAGATAGTCGTTTATCAAGTTTTTTTAGGCAGTATTGGACTTTATCCTTGCAGATCCCAAAATCAACAGTTCAGTATTTTACTTGCATCCTAACGCAGGATACATTCTTTTTGTAGGATATGTGAATGATATTGATATTGATATTGTGATTGTTAAGGATACCTAAGAAGGAAATATTCTAACTTAGTCTTAAGATTCTAAAACCTGGCTTAGTAACTGTATATGAGATGGTTAGTGTGTAATGCTAGGCAATAATATATCTACAAGGATTTCTAAATAATGCTCCTTAATCTTTCAAGAGTTTGTGATTTGGATCCATGTTAACATCTAACAAATTAATTTCTTCTAATAGTTCATGTATATATTTCCTTTGAGATACCAATCCTTAGACCTAGCAACTTCAACACAAATAAAATACTTAAGTTTGCCTAAATCCTTGGTATGAAAACCGGTACTGCAAAAACAATTTTGACCCAGCAATTCCTTTTTGACGCTAGCATATTTAATTACTTTATTTTTTCCGCATATTGTATTAGTCATTAAACTGAACATATATTTGAATAGTAAGAACCAGGTAGATGATTATATCAAGCCATCATTCTTCCCCAACTTCCTTCTCTATCTTCTTAATAAGCCTTAGCACAAAACCTAATATTTTAGGGGGGATGCAATGTCTTTACGATTTCAACTTCAAGAATCAAGAAAAACACTTGGATATGTAAAAGAAAATAGCAGCTGTTGAGGTTAGAATATTTCAGAAACAAGAGTAGGTAGGGGCTTATCTCTTTTGGAGAGGATCTAATTATTTCTGACAGTCGGCATAGATATCCAAAAACTATTGCTGGTCAACCTGCAGGTTTTTAAAGTGAGACATACCTGTAATGCATAGAACACAACCACCAAGAGCTGACCATGCATCTTTGCTGTTCTTCTTGAAGAAGAAATAGATATAAGCAGGATTGAATGCCCTTAGAACAGTAATATCATGCTTCACTAGATTGTAAATTCCAATGGATCCCAGAGAGAAGAACCACAAAGCAAGTACAGGAGCGAACATAAAACCAACTTTACCAGTCCCAAACTGCTGTATGCTGAACAACGCCACGAGCATAAAGATTGAAATGATAACTACAGCACCTGTAAATGAAAACAACCAGATTATAGGCTACCCTGTGCAAATGCTAATATTGGTTGTCATCTACATATCTACACATTCGCTATACAAAAAGAAAATGTATCAATTGGACTGTTGGAAATGCAAATGCTAATTAGTCTTGAAACTGTATCATGCAAGGCAGAGAGACTAATAAGATTGTTCAGGCCATCCAGCATAACGCGGAACTGTCACTGCCTTATCTATGTTGACGGACATCAAGTTTATTGCCAAGATATAAACTCGAAGTCATGCAGTTTCAAGGAGAAATTTACAAAGAGCAATCTCAACAGACAAACTGATACACTCAAAACATTTCTTTATGATTGCCACTATATCATAATTGTCTTTTTTTATAGTGATTATCAGAATGAATAATAAAAACTTGGAACCTCATTATCCTAACCCAATCAACCACCAGTTATAAATCCCACAACTTTCAGTTCTTTCCTATGCCTGGTAATCAAATAAACCTCAAGTACTTGAAACAAAAGGGAAGGTACTCACTTGTACCAAAACCTTCTACTTCACCCTTCAGACCACTTGTGGCAGACATCACTGTAACAAGAAAAATAATTACACATTAGCATAAACCCTAGCAGCGAATGTTGTGCATCAAAAGTGATCACGTTATTGCAATTCCTAGTGTTTAGTATTTTTTTGGTAAGTCATAAAACTTTATAAACTATACAAAAGGCGCATACAGGTGTAATATCAGAACACTTTGCTTCCAAAAGTCATTTATCAACTCAGACAAGTCAAGAAAACCTTTGTCCCATTTAAGGAATTGATATGGTTGCTGCCCTATAGAGAACGACAAAAATAAGAAGCATTTCGGCTCATGATATTGCTGGGTGTAACTAAAGTACATCTGTAACAACAAAATAGCCCATTATTGCAAGGTGCTAGCATGGGTATTCCAGTTCAAAGATATATGGTTCTGGATAAAGAGAAATAAGTGAAGTCAATCAAGTCTTTTTGTCCCTACAACACCAAAGATGGTATTACTTAAAAGATAATCCTGCACTCCTTTAAGATTTTTGCCCCTTCTAAAGAAGCAAACATTCTTTTCCCATGAAACAAAGCATGCAATAAAATTGAAGATAACTCGTAGACAAGAATTTTAACAATGATGTGCAATATCTGCAACCAAACTCATTCTGGATGAGCATCTGTTTAGTTTCCTATTCCCAATCCTACAAAACATATTACAGGATAGAAGTTGCAGTGTCAATGTAATCCAAATTAGACTATGAGAAGACAATATGCACCATGCCACACCCCATACAAATAAGTTTGGTTGGTGGTCAAGATTTATGATCTCTAGATAATTCTGAAGCAATGGAGATCAGCACGGCTCAACAAACAGAACTACAGACAATGGGCACATGGACACGCATATATACATTCATGCACATATTGAATTACATAGGTGGGATGGTTAAGGGACAAACCCCTAGCATGCCAGACGTTAATATACAATTGGCAAACAACGAAAACTAGTTCTTAATATGAAACTGGTGTGTCTCTCTGTTCTTTTTTTCTTTTTTGTGTTTTAAATTGAAAGTAGCCCATTTGCTTGACTCAATAAAACTTCTTATTACTTTGTCAAGAAAAAATTGAAAGTAGTCGTTATAATTTATTTTATTTTTTCTTTCAGACTTAGTGCACACGTGCATCCATACAGGGCTCAAAATACCATATAGGGCTGGACAAACTGCGCATAAACCAAAAGGAGGAAGAATCACCTTAATTAAGAGCACTCTTTATAACATTTTCACGTATTTCTACCATTACTTCCTTTGCCTGCAAGTGTGGCTAACCAAATTGAGAAGATTTTTCATGCATTCTTGTGGGGAGGTATTGGGGGCAGAACAAATTCCACTCAGTTAGTTGGGAAAATGTTTGTGCCCCCATTTTAAGCAGAGGGTTGGGAGTCCGAAAGTTAAGAACTTTAAATAAGGATCTTCTCAGGAAATGGTTATGACAATATCATCGACAAAGGGAATGGTTATATGGAGGATCATCATCGATTCCAACCCTAAGGAAGTGAGAGGTGCGTATGGTGTGCGGTTGTGGAAACCTATTCAGAATGGTTTTTTTTTTTTTTTTTTGGGGGGGGGGGGGGGGAGATTGTTAGTCATTTTAGATTTGTGGTTGACTAGGGATCTTGGGTCAGATTTTGGCATGAAATTTGGTGAAGGGATACGGCCCTCAAGATTGCATTTCCTTTCCTTTTCAGAATTGCTTATGAAAGGATGCTTCCATGGCAGGTTATTTGGACAACTCCAATGGATCTTTATAGTGGAATGTGTGTTTTCTTCGAGTTGCCCAGGATTGGGAAGTGAGTGATATCTCTGAATTTTTCAGGCTGTTGTATGCTTCAAATATTGGTAGTGTTTGGTGGAATTGTATTCTAGACTGTATTTCTCAAGCCGTATGGTTTGTCGATTGTCTGTAATCGTTTGTTTTCCAGTTGATGAATGATATTATCAGTTTCTATAAAAAAAAAAAAATATGGGTAGTGTTGAGGTGGATAGGTTGCTATGAATTCACCTAGGGAGCAAGAAGTTCACGGTCAGATCCTTGTACATGGTCATGTCATGTCAATCCCATAACTCTTTTCCTTGGAAGTGCATTTGTAAGACCCAGCCCAAAAAGAAAAAAAGAGGTGAAAAACAACCGATTCATTCAGCCTTTTTCTTTCTTTTCTTTTTTTCCCTATTTTTTCCTTCCCAGACCCCCGATGCCCTACCTTTTCCCTTCTGCGCAGATGCTCCCCCCCCCCCCCCCCTACCCCACCCCACCCCATCTTCTCTCCGACTAGTTTCTTTCTCTTCCATGTGATTGCCGCTTGATTAAGCCGCCGTTCACGCCGCCAGTGTTAGACCATTGTCATTCGCCCCGCTGTTTTGCTCAGCAGGAACTCAGCCCGTGCCATCTCCCCTGCCGTTTCATCCTCTCCAAGTTGCGCCGCCCCACCGGTAATGACTGGCACCAAATCACCCTCACTCCCCCTCTCTTGAACACTCTCTCTTTCTAACTTTGTCGGCATCGCAATAGGCCGTGGACGCCACCGAGACGTCCTCTCGTTGGTTCTCTCTCTCTCTCTCTCTCTCTCTCTCTCTCTCATGAGTGTTGTTGTACTCCGTGACGCAGTACCACCAATAGTAAGCCCATATTTCTACTCGTTTACTCTTTTCCATTACCCCACTCGGTCCAATTTTGTTCTTACACCTTGTGCCACCTCACTATTCTCGGATTTGGTTTTGATGTATTTTCAATATCATAGAGCATCCCGAGCATCAATAGACAAAGTAGTCACACTATCGAACTTGACCGATCACCGCTTCGAGAGTAGGTAAGGTACTCTCGAGCTTTAGCCTTGTTACCATAGTTAAATTCATAGCTCTTGTAATAGTGCCCATTGGAAGTTTGGGTTGCCCCGTTTTATATGTTTGATGTTGGGATTGGTAGTTGAATGATTTCATGATTTGTTGGCATTTGGAGATTCCCTGGTTATTGTGATGTGCATTGGGGTGAAATTTGTGCGAATCCTAGGTTGGGCTAATTTATTGGTGGAGTAGTACGTTGGACATTGTGCTTGGGCCTTAATAAAACCAAGGCACCATGATGGACCATTTTGGTTTATGGGTTGTTTATTAGGCTCGTATTGAACTATAGTTTGGACTTTAGAATTTTATTAGTAGTAGGGCTCTATGTTAATATGAGATACTTATATATTAGTGGTATTTTGGATTAGGTCGTGATACTGGTTCTGTTCGAGTTCAAAGCTTAGATAGTATACTGCAAAAGCTAGGTAAACGGTGTTCTTATGCTAGTAGACTCCTAAAACTGACTAAGGCTGATTTTGTGAAAACCTACATATTTTGTTATGAAACGGTTTCAGTTATTTTCCCCACTAATCTCTATTCTGAACTTTGAAATCTGACTCTGACATTTTATTATGACTGGTGTAGACATGAAAAAATTTTTGCACTTTGTTTCTCTACTACATAAACTGTGAATATGAAATCTGAAATATTTATCCAATTATATAATTTTATCTTATCAGTATATTATTCCTATTATTGCAGCATATGAAAATGTTGAGGCATAAGATTCTGTTCTGTTTTGGTTATGGGCCCGGTTTATAAATTTGGCTTCTGATGTCTGACCTTGCCACGGGTGTAAAATTGTGGCCTCTGATTTCTGAGTGCAATCGCTTTGCTAGTTTGGTAATTTATGTTCTGCTTGGCTATCTGTGGAATGCGCAACCCTACCACGGAGATAAACATGGCCTCTGTTCTATCTCTAATGTTGTTTCAGTATACTTGTGCCGAAGGTCTTTTTGTGTATGTGTGTGTGTATATATATATATATATAATGATCATTGAAATAAGATGTTTTTGGAAATATTTCAACTATTTTGATAACTGTCTGTCTTGTGCATTTTGTAAATGACTTATGTTTACACACTAGTATATGATTGTTGCTTACTAAGTTGTTGATAATCTCATCCCTTTATCTCTAATATTTTTCAGATGGCTTTAAGGTGCCAGTTGAAGATCAGGAATAGGAAGCATGGGTTGTACTAGTTGAGCGTAGAGGAATAAGTGCTTGAGAGGCACAAGTGGGTTACCAGTTTTGAATAAGTGCCAAAGGGTACAAGAGACCATTGGAATATTTATTAAAGAATTTAATTCTTTACTATGTAAGTATTTTGAGTTAATGGTGCAATAGTTGAGACTTGTGGAGTTTCATTTTCTTGTTTATGTTTACACTTTGGAGCTTAGTTACGAAGGAACGTCAAATTTGAAATAAATGAGTTTTACATGCTAGAGTAGTTTTCATTTAGAGTACATTTTTGAATTGTTGAGTTGTAATTTTAAGAGACAGGATAACTCCCTGGTCCTCCGGGTACGGGGCGTTATAGCATTTGGAGGAGTAAGGTGCCTCTCAAGGTTGCTTTCTTTGGTTGGACATCTTCCCATGAAAAAATTCTGCAAATAGACAATTTGAGAAAGCGTGGTCTTATCATATCAGATCAGTGCTACATATGTAAAAAGAGTGGTGAATCCGTGGATCATTTATTACTTCATTGTGCGGTGGCAAAGGTTTTATGGGATGAGATTTTTAATAAGGCTGGTATTGCAAGGGTGATGACTAGGAGGGTGGTGGATCTTCTGACTTGTTGGAAAGGTTTCCAAGGTAATCCCCAAATTGCGACCATAATGATTCCTCTATGCCTCATGTGATGTATTTGGCTTGAAAGGAATGGCCAAAGTTTTGAAGACCGGGAACACTCGTTAGAGGAGCTTAGATGCTTTTTCTTCCATTATTTCTTTGGGCCTCTCCTATTGTTCTTAATGCGGCTACTTTTCATGATTTTCTTGTTTCATTTTCTAGCTCCTAATTTGTAATTTGGTGGTCTCTTCTATTTTTCAATATTTTACTTCATTGATTGATTGCACTTGATCTTCATGACATGTCTTTTCATGGATTCCTTGTATCTCTAAACTAGCACGCTTAGGTGTTGCTCTTGTATATGTCTCGTATACTTGGGCTTTTGCCTATTCTTTTGATCAATAAAATCTTGCTTATCGACAAAAAAAACTTGGGTTATGCCTTATTACTTGTTTTAATAATAAAAATCTTACTTAAAAAAATGCAAACCAGAACCAAGCATAAGATTTGACTAGTTCTTATTTCAGAATTGGCTCAAAATCAGACTGAACCGGCACACATAGGTGATGCTCTTGTATATGTCATGTATACTTGGAATTTTGTATATTCTTATGATCAATAAAACTTTGTTTACCAATAAAAATAATCAGAATGAACCAGTTCTGTAGTTTTCCAAACACTCCCTTGAAATTACAGTATAAAAAATGTATTGGTCGAATACATTTGGTAGAATTTAGCAACTTATAGCCACAGTGTGTCTAGAATATCAGGAATATCAAATTTAATTCCCAAATATTTTAGTAGCAAAATATATTTGCAAAAAATGTACCTGATATTGCTGGGGTTAGAATACCATCTCCTATAATCATGGAAGTCCCCATCAGAACCAGCAGCAACAGAAGGGTTTTCAAGGATGATCTCCTTTCCAAAGTCTCTTTTATGTTTAGAGCCCTTTCCAACTCTGGAGTGGGCAGTTTGAGGCGAAAACTTGATATATGTTCATCAGCTGCCTGTCGATTTGGCAGCAGATTAACATTTGCATACCTGCAAATCAGCGAGTACAGTGCAAATGTCCCTCCTACAATCGGAATCAGCACATCCTAATAATTATATGCTATACTAGATGGCAGAAAATGAAAAAATAAAGTAACTCAGACTAGAGAGTTCTTACCTTCCCCATTATCATTGGCCTTGAGTACTACAAAAACATATTTTGCTAGAGGGAGAAGAGCAATTGTATACATAACTAGAGATAAAGCCCCCAAGATGTCAACGTCTGACTCGATGGACACCTTGCTGAACACATCACTGAAGACATATAAAGGGCTCGTGCCCATGTCACCGTATACCACACCAAGTGTTTGAAATGCTAATGCTATAGTATGCCACATGGTTTGATCCTGATTCATTAGAGATGTAGACTTCAGAAAGAGATGAGCAGCCCACAACATTGCATGTAAACTATTTCATTACAGGATCAAGTAAAGCATTTCCGGCTGCACTTGCACATGCATGTCCATGTGTGTGATTAAATAATGCCTTCTCCACGGTTGGGACCACCATATATCTTGTAAAATTACTCCTCCTTAATTACTACCAAAAGCCATGCATACTTCACACGTAGTATGATTTTCTTACTAAAGCCAGATTTTCTGCTATACCACCTGGAACTAAAATTCAAAATGTGTCCCCGTTGGTAGCGATCCCATCTGCTGAAGGTTTTACAACTGTTCCCTAGTCAGAGAATAGTCATGAACGCCACATTTACAGCTCTTACCTACAATTCCAAGCCATCTCACATGGCCAGAAAACCCTCAAGTCTCCAAGGATGCATAAAGAAAAGTAGTTATCATGTAGTTGTCTATTAAACACAGCTAACATGACGATAAGAAAAACTTGCCAACAGCACAACACCCTCTTTTAACGACAGAACCGTTTTAACAGAAACATTTAAATCACTCTAGCATATGTTTCTTTTTCGAAGCTTTAAATTCCATTACAAACACCAATAATATATTTTAGGACGCTTACTAGCAAAAGTTTAGATCCACCTACCCAAAATTCGCGCCTATTTCATAAAATCGAAGACCGAATTGATGTATTTGAAATTAAGAATCACGTGACAAACTAGCATAAGTACTTGAGAAAAATGACAATATGGGTTTCTCAAAACTGCCAATGAGATGCCAAAGTCGAAACACAACTAATTATATCTTACCTTGGAATGGTGGCCATGAGCGCCAGCAATCTCCATGGCTTCACCATCAAAAGAATCAACTCGCTTGGGCTTCTTCACCAGCCTCCTTCTCATAGATCCATACCCCTCTCTGCCCTCGTTTCCAGTGAGCAGAGACAATGAAAGAGACTCTAAATCCAGTTCAGCACCATCGACCCACCTGGAGTCACTGCCACTACCACTACTACCCACCAATCTCACACTGCTCTCCTCAATAGTATCATGTTCTTCCATGTTTCTACAAACCCACCTCCAAAAACCTCTGCTTTTGGTAAAAATTGAACCCCTATGGCTTGAAGCCCTTCCTCTTGAGTGACAGTCGAACTACGAAACACACATTCCTTCCTTTTCGCATCTTTATATATAACTCAAACGGTCCTTTATTACTTCATCTTCATCCCACAATATACACCATATTTTTATTTTTAATTTTTTTAAACTAATTAATTTCTTCTACTTATCATCCATATACTATTTATTTAATAAAAAAATTAAAATTTAAAAAATTATATATAATATATAATACGACGATGATGATTAAAAAATTTCTTCAAATTTTACGTAAGCATAAAATCTGCTATTGGTTGCACAAATTTCCAAGCAAATAGTTGCATCCTCTGATTATTTATTCGACGAATTGCGAAACGAAGGTGGGTCGGAGATGGCAAAATATAATCATAATTCACAAGCAGCCAAATTGGAGTCACCACCAAGAATTTTAATAATGACGCGCCTCTTATCTCCGTTGGCTACAAACCTGTGACAGACGATGGCTAGTACCCCAATTATTTTCGTCGGTTTCCCATTATTATTCTCTTCTTACTTCTTAGCCGTCCGTTTCCCATTAATTGTTCGGTAATTTCGGTTAATTTCTTTATTCTCGAAAGAAAAATAATAAATACACGTCATTTTTTACCATATTTTACACAACAATATTTTTTAAAAAAATATTATTTTTGTAAACTAACTTATACAAGTATCATTATTTTATTAAAATACCTTTATTTTACAACATATATTATGAAATATTTTATAAAATATATTATCTCTTCACAAAATCTGTATCAACCAGAACTTTGACTTTCGGTCATGACTCATATCGATTCTAGATGACGATTATACTGGCGTATATGGGTATGTGTACATATGTATCCCATATATAAATATATATATATATATATATATATATATATATATTTAAATAAGGTAATGATATTTACAAATGAATAAATCTTCACAACTTCTTAATACTCCACACTCTACATTATTTTTAATTTTTATTATTTATTTATTATTAAATATTTATTATATGAATAATGAATAGAAAATTTGAATAATTTAAAAAAAACTCAAATTTTTTTAAAAAAATATTAAAAATTTAAAAAAATGTGGAGTGTGGAGTGTAGTGGAGGTTGTGTAGCAAAACTCTATACAAATTTAGAATAGCTAAACTCTGCGAACTTTCTTGAAAAAAAATGTGAGTAAATTTAAAACTCATTAAAAAATTATTTTTTAATAATGAATCTCACTTCTTTTTAAAATAATTGCATGGAATTTGCATAACCTAACACTGTATCTAGTATTACTTATATTTATACTATTCACTTTATTATTTATAATTATAAAAAATACATTATAGATACTGTGAGGGGTGTTATCCCTGGGGCCAGACTAAGAGCAAGGCTCGGTCTAGAACCCAGATATTAGGGTTGTGCAAAATTCTAAAATTTTCGACTTCACCAGACATCCGCTCCAATTCCGATTCTGATGGAGTCGGAGTCGTCGGAATTCAGAGTAGCTCGGAATAGATAATCGGAGTCAAAGTCGAAGTCAGAGTCGGAGCTGGAGCAACTCCGATTTTTTTTAAAAACAAAAATCCAGTGTAAAACGGCATTGTTTCATCACACTGGGGGGGTCCAAAATGCAGGACCCCCTTCCCGAATCCCTTCTTCCTTCTTCGGTCTTCCTTTTCCCTTCTCTCTCGCGTCTCACGGACTCTGAACTAGTGATTCAGTGAAGCGTCTCGCATCTCATGTCTCGGGTCTCTGTTGCCGGCGTGCTGCCGTTCCTCGTTGCTCCTCTGTTTAGCTTCCGCCTACGGTGAGAGTAAGAGGTTTCAAGCCCTAAAGTTAGTTCAAGCAATTTAATTTTCTACAGCACGTCTCTTATGAATTGGTATTTTGTTGTAATTCTTGTGAATTGGTTTTGTAAATTTGTAGTAAGGAAATATGTTTGATGAATTGTATGTTGTGTTTGTAAGTTGTGTTGTATGCATGCAATGTATTTGATAAAATGTACAAGAGAATCAAGAGATGTAAATGGGCTATTTGAATCAAGAAATGAACTCTCTGTTGTTAACATAAAATATATACGGAACTTTTCATTGGGTGTACGCAGATCAAACATCATGAAATTAAAATAGATATTACAATATTTATTACCGTATGCTTTGTCTCTCTCATATGATATTAAATGTTAAATAAGTTTTAATTACCCTGTTATTTAATTATTATTTGCATGGAATGGATCATGAGGTTGAGATGCTTTCGGAACTTGCTTCTTCAATTTATTGTATCAAGTAACTTTAAAATCTTGGTTTGCAATATGAAGCATTAAAATCCATGTGTTGATACAGCATTTTCTGTCTAAATATAAAAAATGCTCATTCCATTATAAGTATCTGCAATAGGAACTTCAACAATATTAATCTGCATGCACTGAAATGTCGACTAATTATTAGAATCATATATAATCTGCATGTTAAAGTTAATGGTGCCACTTTCTTTCTTTCTTTTTTGTTTTTTTTGACCAATGAATTATGGTTTGGCAGATCGAGAAGATCTAGAAATAATCTAGAGCGTATCACACCCGATATATATATCTCGAATATTTTACTAAGATTTGTTCTAAAATCTGAAGATATCTGCAACACCCCGCTTCTCAAAAAGACATTTTAGAATTTTTGAGGAACAGGTGTGCTACTACTAAACTTGAACTTAAAAACTTTTATTTTCAATAACGTGCTAGATGCGAAAGATTCCATAAATAAAACAAAATTTAATAAATACTTAAAATCTAAAATAGAGTCAGCGGAAGCACTTATTAAAGAAAATACGGAAGTCTCATGTGTTTATCAGAATAATTTATTTAAATCATAAAAATAGTCATAGCATAATCTGTCTAGGCCTCTGCCTTGCCTCCCTGGATCAAGTCCTGTCGTGTAATCTCATCTTCATAAATGTCATCACCTAGGACGGTTTAAAAACATAAAAATAAACTAAAATGAGTCGAATACTCAATAAACAACATATCATACAGTAAACATAATAAACATAAGGTTTCTTGAAAAACGTGCATATTCATAAATACATACATAAAAAACATGAACATAAACATAAACATAAACTTATCTTTCACTTGTCATAGGCCGTTACCTACTGTTCACCCCCGTGAGTTAGGGTTAGCAAATCTAGGTAGATTCCGATTCAGCCCATGGTCGCGGGTTGTGGAATCCATACATAAGGAAGACATACTGGGTGCACTACCAGCATGTACGACCTGGCAATGTAATATGTCCATAACATAGGTACCGTGCTCATATCATAACATAGGCCGTTACACATCTTATCATAATCATACTTGCATACTTATTATTTCATAGATTTCAAAAGAAATAGCATACATACTTGTCATATCATAGATTTCAAAAGAAATCACATACATACTTGTCATGTCATATCATATCATAGATTTCAAATGAAATCGCATTCTTTCATAAATGTCGTGATACATGTTTCCTCACATAAATTCATGACTTTTCATAAATAATTTTATGCATAACTCTCACATAAAATCATGCATGACTTTCCATAACTATTTTAATACATAAATTATCTCATAAGATCATCAATTTTCATAAACTTTTGCATAAAATCATGACTTTCATAAAATACTTTAATGCATAAATCTTCGCATAAAATCATGATTTAGGTACGTAAAAAGGGGCTTCCAATGAAGGGCATACATGCATAATATCTTTTATAAAAAGACAAGCAGTTTACCGTACATACGTGTAAGGATATGATCATGCTACT